>JBANCV010000251.1:0-54715 GCA_037040105.1 Amiota albilabris
AGTTTCATTCCAAACTATTTTGTAGTTTTTTTTCTTTTTGAAAAGTTCGGAAACTTTTGACACACACCTTGTATGTTCAGTGAATCTGAACTTCTCCAACAGCTCTATTCAATAGCTGAACTGATTTAACATTTACCAGAAATCTCGATGTATCCTGTATGCCATTTGTTTCGTACTTTTCGTATCACAAACTTATCATTAATAAATTTATAATACAGTAATTAGTTCTTTACTTGATTTCTCTCCTTCTCTTTTTTCCTTTACTTAAATAAACGTCAAAGCAACCCGAAGGTTTTTAAACATTGGTATAATCAGTTATGGGAACGACGTGTGCTTAGAAGGAAGGAGGTTGTTGGAGTTTGGGGTGAAGTCGTTTTAACCGCCGTATTTTTTTCCTGGGACCGATGAAAGGAAAATGTTTATAAATAAAACATGGAAATTCGAATGATAATACGCTCAAAGAAAATATTCTCAGTTACGTACCCGTAAAATACATGCCTGTGTCCAACTATACCCATTTTATCACCAGAAAAAACCAACTTCAAAAACGTATTTTTTTAAGGTTCAGAGCTGAGTGGTGTTTCCAAACTTTTAAGGTGTTTAGCCTTCGAAATAGTGCTAGCGCAAATTAAAAATGCGTTTTTTATTTTTCATATTTTGAGCCTTTATTGAGAAAAAATGGTTATATGTTTAATTGTCAAAGTACTGTCCGTCCCTAGCCACTACTTTTTCCCATCTTTCTTGTAGCTTACGAATTCCGCTGCGAAAAAACTTCGCCAGTTTGGCCTCAATCCAGTCACCGACCCATTTTTTGGCTTCATCGATCTGAAGAGGTAATCAGATGGAACAATGTCTGAGCTATATGGCGGGTGGGGTAGTACTTTCCATTTGAGCGTTTCCAAGTAAGTTTTTACGGTTTGTGCAACATGTGGCCGAGCATTGTCATGTTGCAAAATTACTTTGTCGTGTCTGTCGGCGTATTGTGGCCGTTTTTCTGGCAATGCTCGGCTCAAACGCATCAATTGTCATCGGTAGACCTCTTCCGTGATCGTTTCATTCGGTTGCAGCAGCTTATAGTACAACACACCCAGCTGGTCCCACCATATACAGAGCATGAGCTTGGCACCATAAATATTTGGCTTGGCCGTCGATGATGTGGCATGGCCGGGGTAGCCGCTTGGGATTGTCGTAATGGATCCACTTTTCATCGCCAGTAACAATACGATGCAAAAAATCCTTTCTTTTCTGTCCCTGAAGCAGTTGTTCGCACGTGAAAAAACGTCTTTCAAAGTCTCTCGGCTTTAATTCATATGGGACCCAATTTCCTTGCTTTTGGATCCTTTCTAATTGATGTAAGCGATGGGAAATGGCTTGGCGTGTTACTCCCAATGATTTGGCAAGCTTTTCTTCCGTTTCACATGAGTCTTCATCGAGTAATGCCTCGAATTCGGCATCTTCTTCGGTTGACCGGACTGTGTATCAGAACCCTTGGGGCAGTGCTTACAAAATTGTAATGCGCAAGTTCAAAGGCCTCAAGGCCTCGGTCCCTTCATCTGTCTCTTTAATGGACAAAATAGTTGCGGCCCTCTTCCCATCAAGAGGAGTGTTGGATACTCCGACCACTCGGGGTTTTAAATGAGGATGTGCCCACTATCACTAATGTTGAGCTACAGGCGGCATTGAGAAGGGTGAAGGCAAACAAATCGCCTGGGTTGGATGGCATCCCCAATGCCATCGTTAAAAGAGCCATTGCAGCGAAACCCCATGTCTTTTGCGAGGTTTTCTCAAGTTGCATGTGACAAGGATTGTTCCACAAATGTTGGAAGAATCAAAGGCTGGTTCTCATCCCGAAAGGAAACCTGCCTCCAGAACTGCCATCGTTTTACAAACCCTTGTGCAGACTGCAGCAGTACACAGAGATGCCAAATAGTTTGTCCGCACTGCAATTTGGCTTCAGACCGAGAAGAGGTACTGTAGGAGCAATCCAGAAGGTCTGCGATATTGCAAAGGAGGCCCTGAATGGCACTAGATGGCTTGGTGGAGACAAGAAGTACTGCGCTGTTGTCACGCTTGACGTAAAGAGTTGGAGTTGCATTATAAATGCACTGAGCACACTGGACATACCGAATTACAATACTTAATCCGGATGGTGGTGTCCTACTTTAATGAGAGAACGCTAATTTGCGACACGGAAAAAGGCACTAGGACATTTGACATTACTGGAGGTGTCCCACAAGGTTCGGTACTAGGTCCAATCCTGTGGAATGTTATGTACGATGGCATACTCCGGATTTGTAAACCCAATGGAATGGAGATCTTCGGATATGCGGATGACATTGGTATTGTAGTGGTGGCAAAGACTTTGAGTGAGGTCGCATCCAAAGTAGAGAGGACTGTTGCAGCGTCGAGGAGATGGCTAACACAGAATCACCTCAGTTTGGTGGAACATAACACCGAGCTAGTTCTTATGAGCTCCAGGAAAAAAGCGGAAGCACTTTCAGTGAGGGTTGGAAGCTATATAATCGAATTGAGGCCTTGCATCAAATACTTGTATGTACTCTTGGGCCCCCGAATATGTTTTAAGCTGCACCTGAACGAGTCAGCCAAAAAAACAGCTGCCATCACACAAAAATTGGTTAGGATTCTCCCAAATCTAGGGGGACCCAAACAACAATCTCGGGTTCTATTAAGTTCGGTGAGCAAATCCATATTTCTTTATGCGGCTCCAATCTGGGCTGGGGCACTATCAAGGTATACCTTCGTGGTATTAGAAGTGCTCACAGGGTTGCTAACCTGAGGATCTGTAGAGCATACCGAACAGTGGGAGATGATGCGGCGGGTGTGCTTGCAGGGAGACCAAGGACAAGTACCGCGCACGAGCATCTTCTCAGGTAGTAGACATGGAAGAGATTAACAACAGATACCTAAATATATGGTAGCAAAGGTGGAATACGGCAGAACCACGGAGGATACAACTTATCCCAAACATCAAAGATTGGCTTAAGCGTTGTCCTGGTGACGTGGGGTTTGAACTCACCCAATTCTTAACTGGTCATGGTTGCTACAGGCAGTACCTGCACAGGTTTGGGCACGCTGCGGATCCGTTCTGTGATCTATGTGGAGATTTCATGGAGGATCCGGAACATGTTGTTCATGAGTGCCCCCGTTACGAAGCGGAGCGTCGAAGAATGTGTGCGCAGATCAGATCCCCTTGCAGCTCACGGGAGATAGTGAGGCGCATGACAACTTTAGGGGACGATTGGACATTTTTCTCTATAGAAATTGCCAATATAATGATGGGCGCTCGAATGTACGAGCGAACAGTGGCGTTGCTTTAATTAAGCTAACAATCCCTCCCTATGAATACTTTGGTGGTGCCGTAAGGATTGACGGGATTTGATTCGATAGGGGGGTTTTTTAGTCGGTAGGCTAATGGAATCCGACATAACTTGTGAGACGGGGCATGAGTATCTTTCGAAGATTTTTACCTCCTTGTTTGCATAACAAAAAAAAAAAAAAAAACACACACAGCAACGCGTGGGGGGTACAGCTAGTTTTGCTTAAAATTTGAACACCTTTTCAATATTTTTTCCAATATTTTTTCCAATATTTTTTCCAATATTTTTTTTTTTTCGATATTTCACATTCGGGATACGGTCTTTTTTTGTCTTCTTTAAAGATACTTATGGCTTATCCAAGCTCAATTATTATTATTGGAAATTATTTAAATTTTTTTGAAAATACTCAAATCAAACAATTAAAATGTTAATTGTCAAAGAAACCTAAACTATATTGTGAGTTCCAACTTTATGAACAAGATTAAAAAAAAAAAAAATAAATTGCACAAATCATATCATATAACATATACAATTTCAGTACACCACTTAAGGAGAGACGAAGAACATTATGTAATTATAAAATATGTAATAATTTAGTTGATCAGTACAATATATCACATTCTTCTACATAAATCACATAATGCATACTGTACACACATACATGTGTAATAACAACAGAATACATATTTTAATATTATTAATGGGAATGTAAATTATATTTCCACTATCTTCAGGGATCAAAATTTTTCATAGAAATTTAATTTCATTGAGCAATACAAATAAAATTATTTCATTACAAATTATGCCCTAAACATAAAAATTCAACGGATGAAATCTTCTGTGCAGCAGTGTAGACAGTGTAGTGGAAACGAAAGCAATAAGCTCGTTAAATAGATTATGCCAAATGATCGAAATCACGTCATAAATTTATGCAAAAAATGCACACAGAAATTTTTGGCTGGAAGGCAATGAAAAAGGTTTGAATAAACCAAGGATTGATTCTGTGTAGCTAGGAATATGGAATATGGAATGAGGCGAAACACTCAGGTACGAGTAGATTGTATCATAACATAACATAAGGAAGGAAAAAAGGCAACAAACAACACGATCTGCTTCTCGACATTTGACGCACGTGTAGGCGGAAGATAAAACGCAGAATAAAAACATCGCTAAAATAAAGAAAGATACAATGAAGACTCTTTAGCACATCCAGCGTAGAATTGATGTTTGGTGTACACCCAAGATTTTGTGATTGTTTCACAGTAACATCCATCCACCCACCCGCTCGTCTCGGGCTTCTTCTCTTTCAAAAACGAATCTTTATTGGAAGCCGCTAGCATTTTGCATTTTGTACGAATTGCGGTTGAACATCATGGATAATACACACTGTACATTTGCTTCGTAGCAAATCAGATCGATCTTCTGTTCTACTATATACCATACAAGTAACAGATCATGCAGCTGTAGTGGCTTGTCGACAAATAATCGTACAATAAAACAAAATAAACAAAAAGATACAAAAATAAAAAATAATGTACATTTACCTTGAGTAGTACCGAATTATTAATACCTGGCATACACCAGAACATACTTCTAAATACTATTGTACTTATACCATTTAGAGATTGTAAAGTAAGTAAGCTGTCTATTATTCATATAGAATCAAAACTAAACATTTAAATAATATGTATGTGTGTTTGTTTATTCTGTATTCATTCATTGTTACGATATTCAGTTTCAGTTTCAGTTTCAGTTTTCGCCAAAATGTGCGAAATCCAGAGTCTGTAAATTTTGGGATTTGATTTGCATGAAAAAATCGATCAGCGTGAATGGAAATTAAAGTGAAACAGCCTCTGGCACTTTTTTCGTGTTTTACCAAAAAAAACGATAAGGGCAAATGCAAAGTTTTACTTTGATACATACTGGTACTACATTCATATGCTTAAAGTCGTTACAAGTCTTTTCGGGATATGAATGTATAAACTGGCTTAGCCATCCAATTTTATAATAACATAAATGTTGAACACTATGCGCTTGAACGGGAGTTAAAATACATGACACACTCGCTACTATCCGTTAGTGATGACGCTCAAGAAAGGTCTGACAATAAGAATTTATTTTTGCTGAAGTAGTTTATACAATGGATACAAAAAAATATAGTGGTGTGATATGATATGGAAATTAAGAATATACAAACACCTTCAATAAGTATTGATCATTCACATCGCTTCTTCCAACCATAGTACATATGCGATATTATTGTAGGAAACATTGGATTGCTAATCTTATCATGAAACATTATATTGATTATCATATAAGAATTAAAACATATAATTAAGACATGTCTAGATCATTCGCAAAACACATTATTTTAGTATGAACTATACGTTTTTATGATACAGACCTCGGTATATGTATACATTTTGATATGTCAGAAACTCCACTTTTATTCGTTTTAATTCAAATGTACCTATGTAATGCAAAAATGTAAAAAAAATTATTGCGTACTGTAAGTTGTATTTTAATTGAAAAAAAAAAAAAAAAAAAACAAACAAATTTATATATTTCACATGAACTTTTATATTTTTTAAAATAAAAAGAAAAATCAACAAATGGCATAAGTATGTTGACATAATTTTGCTTATGATCGTAACGGCAATGGATTCTTTTACTATTTGGGGATTTTGATAAAGAATGTTAGTATTAATAAAAGATGTATTCTCCTTTAGAATGTATCACTTTTTAGAGACGATTTGGAATTTACGAGGGATTCGAGGAAGTGTACCGGAATCTCGTTCCAACTCTATGTGACCTCTGTGATAGTTTCTTGTCTCGTTATTGTTAAGGAGGGTGGATCTCTTTCATTTAAGGTATGGCCAAACATTTTTAGTTACTTTCAAATCCGGACTTTGGAGTGGCCAATCCAATGTTTTGACCCCAACATCTGTCATAATAATAGGGGTTTACCAATAATTCTTTTTTTTTTTTGGCAAATTCCAAGCATTTCATTTTGTTTCAACAGTATTGAAGCTACAGTTTTGGGTATTTTGAGTGGGTCGACTTTGAACTGTCATACGATCAGCCAATCTTCATGGATTGTTGTCTTTAACTTTCTTTAACTTTCTTGATAATACTAGTACAATTTCAGTTTTCATAATGGCACTTCACTCAGACTAAAAACGATAAAATTACGCGATGTCAAAATACTTATGCCGACTAGTATACATATAACCAACATTTCTTTACTATGTTCATATTGTGATTAAGTAATACGTGTATATATTTGTTGTCACATTGTTGAAATGATATAAACCATCTAGTATTTCATAAATTTCTTATGTAAATGATCTGCATGATGGGGAAAATTCATTTATTAACAAGCAGTTTCCTCAGGCACACATGAGAGTACCCCGAAACAAACTTTGGTATATCAGAGAAATGCAGCGTGTTGTCAATATATTCACGAATACTGGTAATATTCATATAGGTATATATTGAACACAACTGAACAACAAGAAGCAGTTTTCTATGAATATTGAAAGTGTTCATGAATATTGCCATTGCATTGACAATACTCTCGAATCAAATAAATACTCACTGCAGTTCTCTGATGTAGATTGATGTACAGCAATCTTTACAATCTTTTCTAAGCTTTAGTTCTGCACAAGCACGTCACCTGGCGCGCACTTGTGAAATCCTTGACGGCATGTTGCTAAAGAAGGTTGCGGTTAGTAAGCAGGTTGCTGCTCCCAACCAGTAAAATTTTGGGCAAGAATAATTTTATTTATAATTTTTTTTTTGCATATTTGGTATGTGTTTTGGGTATCATATACATTTGAAGAGTTTGAATATGATATTTTAATCACTTTGTATATACATATGTACATGGGTGCAGGGTATACAAAAGAATCTAGTTCAAATTGAAATCAATTGGAATTCTTTGATAAGTGTTTGCTTTGTGTACATCTGCAATTCAATTTGCATATGGGGTGCAGTCGATGATTTCTTATAGTTCCGCTCAAGTGCAATCGTTCAGTAACTTTCAGAGCTTTAATTTTTTTAGTTTCGAGCATTGCGACCTACAATAACTTTTATTTTGGATACCCTTCACACATAAATGAATAAATGAGTATATTAAGTTTGCGGAAATTTATGTAATAATCAACAGGAAGGAAGGAAGTAAGGAAAGATTAAGAAAGTATACACTTTACCATATGTAGTCTTGAATATCATGATGAGACCTAGTCATACCTTGTCGCATATATTGTACATATGTATGTGATTGGTCAAAGCAAAAGTGAAGCATAAATGCAATATATGTCCGATACAAGATTATCCTTATTAAAATTAAAAATGTTATAACTAAATATTACTCATCTAGAATCTGTTAGGTACGAGTATGCGTCAAATCCATTATTTTTGAAATCTTTAACATGATGTTTGTATGCTATCCATGCCTGTTGATCGGCAAACGGCATAACTTCGATAGCTCTTGAGTAAGTATCATTGGCAGCAACAATATATCGTTTTCAATGTAAAATTGGCTTTACTTATCTTGTATTTAATGCAAATGTTTGATTTATTGTATTTGTAGTTTAGTTTCTTCGTTAAATTGACTTAAGTATTTATGAGGGTGACACACTCCGAAAATGTTGACATTTGATTTAACAGCGGCAGTAATTTTTCAGCACATTTGTAACTTGGAAACATTGGTTGTGCACATGACGTTGTATCGTTTTAAAGTTGACTTAGATATGAAACTTGATAAATTGATAATCACCTCCCACGCGCATGATTGTCGATAGATAGTGTCACTTCACTTTAAATTAAATGCACAATACAAATAACAAAAACTAATATACGTAAATGAAAAAGTGTTACGTTCGGTTACACACTAGATAAACTATAAATAGAATTAGGACTATAAAATATACAATAGAACAATTTTAGTAGGTACCATCTATCGTAAATATATCATTTAAAGGGCAGTACTTTTTACTGTTGATGTTTGTATCAGTAAGAACAATTTTGAGAGTTTCAAGCTTGAAAACCAGACAAGCCTCTACCTAATATTGTACCTTTAAAAACAAACATGTGTTCGAACGGACATACTGACGGATTTGGTTTAATCGATGCACTTCGACAGGAAGATTATTTCCATATATTTTTCAATTAGTCTCTTCAAAATACGGTTACATATCGGCTTATGTTGGTAGCGAGGTTGCAATTAAGGATCTGTTGTCTCATGGCTCCAAAAGCAAAATCATTTGTAATGCAGTTGCGGCCCTTAACCTCGTCTAGCAACATACCATTTATTTAACAATATGGCAGATGAGTGTGCTAGAAAGAGCTCGGCGCTGCAAGTCTCCCAGCAATTATTCATATTCGCAGACCTGAGTGAGCAAATGCGCTAGGCTGCATTGCATCCCGAACACTCTAACAGAGGTACCAAGTAGATGTATACTTTTAACAAGGATGGGATTCAAATGACGATGGGAGATTAAGCGGGGCAATACGCGATTGGGTCAATGGTTCACAGAATGCATGTCCCACATCAAGATTTTTGCCGAAGTTGTGGAGATGAGGAAGCATCTGAAAGTATCCAACACTACCTGAACGACTGTCCTGCTCCTCTTGGAAGACGGACCCGTTTTCTCGAGACAGTTTTTCGAAGTGTGCCACTGGGAGCCTAACCTAAGATAACCTATGCTAAAAGACTTTAAATGTGAGCCCTTGCAGCACATATTTTATTTCAGAATAATTATCGAATTTGAATTGTTTTGTTTAATGATGATGAAATCAGTTTATATTTTTTCTACACATACTTGTATGTTTCTTACATCATTGTTGCATCAAATAAAAAAAAAAAAAAAAATACATAATTATGGAACAGTGAAGGGTATTCGATCAGTATTCACCCACTCTTAGTTATATGTATTTTGCGACTTTATGAATATATGATTTTATGTTTTAGAGATGCAAAGATACGCGTAGTTTGTAACATTACTGAGAGAACTTTACCATATTTCAAATGCAGACAGAATTCGGTGATACAATTCTATTCTTCGTGGATCTTTGATTGATTGCTTTATATGTTAAATTTTAAGGTAGTAACATAAGTAAAATCTCAAAAATATTGTATATTCTGAATAAAATAAGAAATGGAAAAATATTTCACATTTTATTTCTTGGATTTGTACATACAAATGTAGACAATACAATACAATACAACACAACAAATTTAAATCAGATGCACATCGATCATCATTTTTCGTAGCGCTTCGATCCTTGTGGTGACAGTGTATTTGCTGCTTGTGGTAGTGTTGTTTTGATGTCAGCCAGGCTATCAGCAAGATCAGCAACAGTGTTTTAGTCTTTCGTCTTCCAGTGTGTCGATGCCAACATCGATGGATCAACATAAATGCCACATAAAGTTGCTATTAAGGTTGTGTGTTGATAATGTACGAGTAAAAGACTAAATCAAAGACAACAGTTAAAAGTACCTGTATCTTTTTCAGAAATTGAATATACAAAAATATTTTTGATCAAGAAAAATATCAACAACTTCCGCTCAACCGAAGATTATATACCTTTCACATGAACTGATGTATTAGAAAAGAGAATTTCATTTAATTAATAAGTAATACAATAATACAAACTTTAAAATAAAAATAAAAATAATAATAATAATCAACTGACTTCAACAGATTCTGACTTGGTGACCACCTCGAGACTATACCCTTTGAAAGAAAAAAGAATTTTCAAAATCTGTCCACAATTGAACACACTTAAAAAGAAGAAATACAATATGCCCATACAAATTTGAGAATTGCCCCAGATTTGCCTGGCATCCCCTCATTAGATTTTGACTTGGTGATAATGGGACCACCTCGATAGTATACATTTTCAAACAAAAAAAGAAATTGAAAAATAGACATATGTACATACATAAAAAATACATACAGTGGAAGTCGATTAAAAAAAAAAAACATAACAATCTCTTTTATTAGAGTTATAAATTCCACTAATTTACCATATTTAGACACACATTTTGCAATATCTACTTACAAAATATGCTATAGCTATTTGTTAAATAAAATATAATTTTCGAAATCTAAATTTATACGGGAGGCCTATGGGCTTGGAAGACAACAAGGATGAACGTATATTGTTAATAATTTTACAACCTATAAGGTCCGATTATTTCTTAAGATGTTACACACGTCAAGGCAAAATGATAAACAAACACATTCATACAATACTATGGTACTCGTACAGATAAATCGTGACCAAAATTTGTCAGTCTCATATTTTGTTCATGAGCAAATCACATTTTACGGCATACATAATTCGTATAGATTTGTATAAAATGACTGTTACTTGTTTAAACATCGTCCTGGTCTATGTTTACTTCTTTATGGCTTAATGCTTCCCCACCGATTCATTCACTGCGAAAGGAAACAGAAATCAAATCGTTCGATAAGACCACCTGTAGCAACGATAACAATCCTGTTTTACCAAAGTAAAAAAGTTGGTTTTTCGACCGATTCAATTGGCATAGTCAAATAACATGCTCTACTCTACTCCATACGAGATGTGACCCAAAAGTATCCGACTAGCGAACTCTGTGGGATCTTTACCATACACCGCACCTTATTTACAATACGATCGTCGTATACAACACCAAATAATTGGGTATATATGCAAAATGTATCTAAACTTTCGCTTTTCAAGTGGCTGTTAGTTGTACAATTTTTGAATTCCAGAGTAAATTATATCAATATCTAGGACTGAAAACCAATATTTTTGTTTCCAGTTGATTTTTATGTTTACGTTTATCGTGACATTGTATGTGCATATTACACAAGTAGCACTCGCTCTTTGTGTCATATGCTTTCGGATATTTCTCGAAGATTTATGCTAAATTCGAGTAAAGAATTCGATACTTGTTTGTAGCAAATATGTACATAGCTCAAAGCCCAAAAATAGTAGAACCTGCTTAAGTCGGCTTTGACATACATTTTAATGAGAACTATTTTATAAATTACATATAGTATACATTTGAGTATTTTCTAAGGTATTTAAGTTCAGAGTTTTTCGATTATTGGAGGTGATAGTCCCCCATACAATATATAAAATTGATTTTAAAAGTGAAATTAGGCCTAAAGAGTATATGACTATTTGCCGATCAATTTTCAAATGTTTTATACACGTATGTTAACGACTTGATATTCAGTTGTACCTAATCTTAATTTATGTTTAAATATACTGTGGTTTGTCAGTGTGGTGTTTTGTCGTTCTGTGTTTCTGTCTTTCTGTCTATCTCAATACATTCAATCTGTGACTAAATTTAACTTCATTGTCTTGATGGATACGATTGTTGTTGTATTATACAAATATATTTGTCTCGATTGACTCCTGCCTTATTTGTCCATTCATCCTTTGAGCCTTTCTACATTGCTTTATCGTCAATCGCAGAGCCTCATATGCAAAGTACTGTAATACATTATGAATGATCGATTATCGGCGGTCACCGGAGAAGCAACAATTGTTATTATTCGTTTTGCATACGCTGTTTTGTGAACACGGTTTGGTTGGAGTTTGTCCCCATAACATTGAATCTTGTCGTTTATATTATCATCATCAATGGCATCGTTTGCTTTGCCATTCTTAAAGTTTTGTAATAAATTGAATTTGATTGTCTTTGCAAATGATAATGAATTGATTTTTGATTGCTCTTTGTTTCCATCAATGTGATCGTTAAAGAATAAAGAATATATGTATGTTTATTTCTATATATTATATGCAATAGGTTGAATATGGTACCGTTATATCATATGTAAGACAAATCATAAATTAACATGTTAACTAATATTTAAGAGTTGTTGACAGTGCTATAACCTATATGTTGAAATTATTATGCAAACTGCACAAAAAAAAAAAAGAAAGAAAATATCAGAAAGAAGTGTATCTTTGACTATGCTGATGATGTAATACTCTTCACGCAGCCGACGATCCAAATTCAAGCCTAGATATTTTACTGATGATTTTTGGGGGTTTTGAATGCTGTTCAGAGTAACAGGTGGACAGAGTTTATAGTGGACAGAGTTTATAGGAGAAGAGTAGCGATTTCGCATTATTTATTTTAATAATCCATCGTTTAGACCAGGAACTCGTCGAGTACTCTTTGAGTAAGGGCAGCAGCAAGATCGCTAGAAGTGTCACATGCAAGAAAAACGGTCTCAAAAAAAAAACTTTGAATTAAGATTAATTAATTTAACATATTAATAATAATATAGGTATTAATAAAAATCTTTTTCTAACCCGATGGGGGAAATTTATTTGCTAAAAAGCTAGCTATGCCCCTACTTACAGCCAAGTGTGATCAGAGACAGACAAAAGTAGTCGGGATGAGAGAAACACTGAGTGACATCAAGTTCAGCTATCCTCCGGTGAGAACCGATGCTTTGAAGAACCTCACGTTGGGCTGCATAGGCGTAGGTGAAGCAGGTCTTTATTGTTGATGGTAGATGGTGACTTCTAAGGAGAGACATCTAATACTTTGATAAAGAATAGAGAGAGTTTTAGTAGGCAAAATTAGTTTTTTTTAAGTAGTATTCGAAGGAGAGGAGGAATTAGTAGGAATCACACTTACAGGTAATTGATGGTTATTCCGCCTTGATTCAAATTGATCAAAAATGATATGCTTAGATCAAAATTTAGTATCACAAACAATATGAAAAATGTTATCAGGGACACTAAATTATAAGACACAACTGCATTACAGGTTGAGTTTACAGACAACCTAGAAATGAAGACTTGTCGACGGCGAACAGTGAGAAGTGGATGGGAATTAGAAGCAATAGATGAATTTGCAATAGATAAATTAGGACTGGAAACAGGTATGATGTTTGGTGCCGGTAAGATAGTGAGAGGGATGAAACAGTGGATGTTAATAGGCAAGTAGTAGATTGAGCGTGAGAAGCAGAAGTTGGCAAAGAAGATTGAGTATTAGGAAAAGAAAGAGATGTAACATTTTTAGGCATTGATGGGATTGTAAGAGTTGAAATAGAGGGCAATGGAGAATATGAGAGGAGAGTGAGAAATGGAAAGTAAGGGAGCATCAAAATCATAATGCCTTAGAAGATTTATTGAGGATTCAAAATCGGTAGACAACTGCGAAATAAAAAGAAAAAATTGTGTATCAATCGATACATTCTAGAGAAATTTGCTTGCCACTTCAAGTATAATCAGTAAAACATGCTCAAAAAATGCAAAAACAATAAATACATAAAAGCGAAAAAATGGAAGAGCAAAAACAATGGAAAATAAAAATATATATACACATATATTAAAAATTAAAATATAAATAGTTGCAGATTTGCACAACTAACAAGCCAAACACAATCAAAATAAAAATTATAATTAAAGCGAATAAGCAATTTCAAATTCTAGATTTTTTATCAAAGCAAATAAAATGCTTAAATGCGCGGAGAGAAAAAATAAACGTGCTGTATAGATGCGTACTGAACGACGAATAAATATATAAAACCAGAAAGAAGGGTATCTTCGACTATACCGAAGATGTAATACACTTCACGCAGCCCGTAGAAAATTTTTTTTGTATGGGATCTATACGATTCAGTAATTTTAGGATCTTGAAATTTACATGGCTGATGAATATGGAAACTTTTGTGTCCAAATTTCAAGATGATAGCATAAAAAACAAAAAAAATGTTTCTATTAAGAACATGAAAAGCAGGGGCTGTATGGGAGGTACCCCTCTTAATAGAACGAGGGTCTTGAAATTCTAATAGCCAAATTTCAGTTCGAAAGCAGAAAAACTGAGGGACTAGTGATACACAAGGCTAGATCAACTCGTCTCGTCGCGCTGTTCAAGAATATATATACTTTATGGGGTCGACGATGTCTCCTTCTTTACATTACAAACTTCATGACAAACTTATAATACTATCCAACCACGTGAAGAGTATAATGATAAATACTTTTGTATTTGTAAACTTAGATTTGTGATCAAATATCTTTTCTTTTCTTTTTTTAAGAAATAGTAGAAGTATTTTTCTCTTTAAAGGTTATCAGTTTATGACAAGAGGTAATCTCCAATTACCGTACAGCCTACAGAAATTGAGGATAGAAATTTTATACTATTATAATGGATTGTAAAATGCACATAAAATGCGAAAAATATTACAATTTGTTTTGTGCAATTTGTATCCTTTAATGTATGTATGTAATTTATCGCCCCCTTATATCCATCTATTTATTATTGGTAAATGGTATGTATATACACAATACGAAGAAAGGTAGTAAGGATCCTCTAAGTATCTACCGTACTTGGTACTACTACTACGTACTCGTAAAATATATGCTATTTATATACCAAACTAATAGTAGGTTCTGGAGTATTTTCATTCTATACTTAATAGTATATTTATTAATTGTGTATGATGCTTACAAGCATAAAATGCAAAAGTAGGAGGCGAGTTGGATAAGTCAGTGAGATTTTGAATTTCCCGCGTTTTTTGTCAACTAGCCAACAAGCAACGAAAGCATTATTTTTTTGCATTAAAAATCCGTTAGCGAAACCAAAGAAAGACTTGAGGCTTTGCATTATCAATTTCATTTGTTACTGAATTGCGTTGTGGTCGTACCAGCAGAACAGTCGCAGAATTTTCAGTCCGCCCAAAGCAGGTCAATCATCAAAAAAGAAAAAAAGAAAAAAATCCATGTAATGATATTGGATGACCGGAGAATGAAAGTGAAGCTGTAGGCATCTCAAATGAATGTGGACATCACATTTTACATGAATATTTCGATAAGCAGACCAACCACGCGATGAATGCCACAATTGCTCATACACGACTAAAGGCGTAACCGTTCATCATGGTCTATGTAGGCACTAACCATTCTACTACTTACATGTATGATATATCCTTTCTATTGTATTTTCTTTGGAACAGTTTTATCTTATTAAGAGACACAAATTCCTTAGAAAACCCGTTCCTTTATTTTCTCTGTTATAAATTCAAAACAATAATCTTACTCAGCAGCATTAGCTTACATCTATTGTCAATCAAAATTAAATATAAATTTAGAGCACATACATTTGTACATAAGTATATAGTATACATATGTATGTATCAACAAATTTAAATTCTATTGTATAATTAGAATCTATGTATATACTTGTACCTAACTTTTTTTTAAGTGAAACTGGTCAAAAATTTAGAATGTAAAAATAAAAAATCGTCACGTTTCTTCGATTCTGTATCTCATGAACCGCACTAGGTAGACACCTCAAATTTTCACAGAGTGTGTATATCTATTGTCGTAACACACAACAAATAAACATTTTTGGAAAAGCCACCGGAAAAGTTAGAAAATCTCAATAAAGAAATTACATTTATACAACAATAAAATGCTAGCAACCGCTTGTGTTTTTGTACAAAAAGCATCGAATCTACGAAGAAAAGAGAACAGAAAACACACAGAAGCTCGCAATTGAACTAATTTTTGGTCGAAAGGGGATAGACGTATACTAGACCGAATATTTGGGATGTTTATGTTGTATTGCTTTCTCTCTCTCTCACTCTCTTTGCCTGTTTTTAAGAAGTTTTACTTCTATCATGTGTAAGATGGCACACGTGCAATTTTTTGTACATGACATACGTAGCATCTTACTTGTAATAGACTCGTAGAATAATGACGTAAAGAGTTTTAATTTCTGTTCTTGTTTATTTTAATTTTATCCTTTTACATATTTACGTATAAAAATAGATACTCCAATAACTGAACATAGCTGAATTTCTTAATAGCCAAGTAAATTTAACTAACTTTTGTAATATAATAATAAAAATGTATGTTCGATGTAGTATTATAGATTGTATGTCTATGAATGATTAGCAGAAAAAAGAAGAAATGCACTAGAGAATAAAAGAACAAAAGAAAGATCGAAAGTGAAAAGAGAGACACGACAGATGTAAAGGATTTTTATTGAATTTTAGAAGGGTTTTTTTTTTTTTATTAATTGTTTTTCCATGCTACTACATACTCGTATTATATGTATTTCCATTTGAAATGAAATTGAACTGGAAACTGAAATTGAAATGGATATTGAAAATGAAATTAAATGGGAAGTGGAATTGAAGTATGTACGTACATATGGTATGGTTTAGTTATGTAGAGGAAGGTTGTCAGAGTTGGGAAAGAGCCAGTTTTGGGCTATTGCTACCACAAATATGTTGTTTAAAACTAACGGCATTCACTGTTCGTGCTATTCCCGCCATTAAGGACCCGATGGGATCCGATGGGTTTGTCATCTTGTCTCACTCAATTGGATAACGTGCTATTTTGAAGTTCGCTAAGCAATTGTTGGTCGTTTCACCAGGCCAGGCCTTGTCATTGATCCGAATGGAAACATCTTATGTCAATATCCCAATAAATGCTTTCAACAATACTCACTATGGCCTACGCACCGTGGTCGCGTTTGCAATTATGTTAATTCATGAACAACAAGGTAGTTTAGCACAACAAATGTAATGGGTTTTCATTGCATTTTTAGAAACGGTTTAATTTTTGTTTGTTTTGATTTCATTTCATTCTAAGCATGTAAATATTTCCAAGCGCCAGATTTAGTCAGAATTTCGTCGGGTAATGAGCTCATCAAATACCCAAAAGTGTATCCTTTGCTTTGCTATGATTCTTCGAGGATATACTGAATAGTGTTGACTTTTCCACGTATATGATGTGAGTGATAATTTAAAGGCCGCTTGAAATGCTCAAGTGCGAAATTCGGTGGGATAGAAAAGGACTGTGTAAGAGATCTTTTTGAGTCCACACAAATATGTACAAGAACATACCTACATATGTAGTATATGCATGTATGTTATTTATGTCTTCTCATATTTTGACATATGCTGTAAATGTCATAAATCTTGCTTTAACATTAGAGAAGTTTCGGATTTACAAAAACTCTATTCGAGTATGGTGCAAATGGAGAACGAAGCAGATTCTTACAATAGAGCGGTGCAACAGAGAAAAGTAACATAAGTATCATATTACAAGTGTAGAGTACCTACAACTATAGATACACACTACAGAATAATAAAAATAAATATCACAAATTTCAGCAAAGAAACAATAAAATTAAAGTAGGTTGAACTTATCGTACGAGTAAGACATAAGTAATAATGTGATCGCAATATAATGTATGAATACAAGTTGATTGTTGTTGTAAGCTGCCAGTTGCCGGTTCCTAAGAGAGACAAACAGAAACACAGATAAAGGACATGAGCGGACACAAAAACATGTACATATAAACATAAATAAATGCAAAATAAATACGCATTTCCTGAAGAAACATACATACATCCACACATATGTGTATGAGTGTATGTATTATACACTCACATCAACATATTATTGCATTCAAACAAATGAATGTAAAATATCAGAAGAAAAGGAAGTGAGAAGCGAAGCAGCAATTAAAAACCGAAGGACTGAGCTACTCGTACTTGTACAAAAGAAGTGAGCGGTCGATAAAAGTAGTTATATCCTGGCACACTCTCTTGGTCCGAAACGTCTGGTCTGGTCTGGTCTCACTTGAATTGTCTCATATGTATTTATCTTTACTGCAGAACGGATGTTCAAAGGCAAGCCGAGAGTAAGTGTCCTGTCAAAAATGATTTTGTACAATACTACAATAGAATAGCAAAAAGAAATCCGAGAAAGAGTGCTACAGCCAGAAGAACATGACTACAGTGTACCCTCCACTCTCCACACTTGCAGTAATAGAATTATTAATTATAAGGACTGGTAGATGGATACGCAAATTTTCAAATTCAAAATAGTTATGTAATTCAAATGTATGCATGTAAGAACTGAAGGGGTTTCCATTCTTTGGACAACCTTTGACATTTTAAATTTTCTGATAAATCTCATTTAAAATAATTCCCAATAACAAAATTTTGTCTATGCCTTCAGCTTAAAACTCATTGTATGATCTTTCCATTTTCATATGTAAGTCTATATTTATTAATCCATATCTGTACGCCCGCGAAATTAAGCTTTTGGCGTGTTGCAAAGCTTTTTGCTCATATCCGGGAACAACGCCATCTGCTGACCTGAACCCTTGCAACTAAATTTTAGGGAATTTTGTAATTCTTTTTTTTTTAGTTTTTCTTTGAGGTTGTTGCATTGAAAACTATTATACATATAAGGTTCGCTTAAAAACTAGAGCGGCTAGTTGTACTTTTGTGAAAAGATTAGTGTTTAGAAAATAATATGATTAAAAGTGTATAAAAACAGAAAGAGGTTTGATTTTCAACATAATAAAATCGGGGAAGCAAGAGGTGTCAGATAGTTTTCGACTCCTCATCAAGGGGGAGTCATAATAAACAGCCTAGTATGTTTCGAATTTGAACCTGCCGATTTATCCAAGGGGACGCCGATTGACGTATTCGATCTAGTGCTTTAATGCACCTTGATATAAGGTCTACCAAGACAGGAGTTCACGTTAAAATAATGACAATAAATATGAAAACTGGGGTTTTTTTTTTACCAGATGGGGCACTGCAGCACAGTCCATGTCACCCAGAAGATGGAGAACTCCGCCCTTCGTCAGATCGCATACATCCCTTGGTACATTCGTTGTGATATTATTTCCCTGTGAAACCTCTCTTTCCATGAGCAGATCAACCGTCATGCAAGCTGGTATAATGACCAAGATTCAAGTCAACAGGCTAGCATCAGCTCTGGCTATACATATTTTCAGGAGGAGGCTCAAGCAACTTCACTCTGATGACTTTTGTGTACACAGACTCCGGCTCCTTTTCTGAATGTCAAATTTTTTATTATCTTAATCAAATATAGTATTTTTAAATTACCTAGACTCTAAGTCAAATTCTATTAATTAGTTTTTGTCAAATCAATATTTTATAGCTATTAAGTTGCTGGTTAATGTTGTCCAATCATAGAAACAGCTTCAGTGCTGTCGAGACTGTTACTTGTCAGCGACAACGATATATGGTATGTACGTTTATACATATTCAAAGAACCGTTTAGTAGGTTTGACTACGATGATAACACAAGCACCACAGAAGATAATGTTTGTGTTGCTATAACATAGAACAATTGCAAGCCCGAAAGAGTTAATTTATCCCAAATAACAGGAACACACACAATTCCAGCCAATATTTCTCACTAATTCAATTTATTAAACTATTTTTTAAAGACCAGTTATAAATAATAAATAATAAAAGAAAAAATAACAAATAGTTATGAGAAAACTTTTTTGTTCTTGAAGATTCCTTATGAATTCTAAATGGGAAATAACAGTAGAATCCTCATCGATTTTGTTCGGATATATTCACCAGAGCTCGGTCCAATCAAATATTGTATTTATTTTGGATAGTTTATTAAGGTCACCATGAGCCATTTTCATTTTTTTTTTTTGAATTTTTTGATTCTGAATTTTGTAACAATTTATTCTTGGCAAAAAAATTAATTGTGAGGATGTGCAATTTAAAGTAAGAAAAGGGGTTTGAGAGCATATGTCTTACCTTAACAAGTTTCTATTACGGTTCCATTACATTTATATCAAAAGCTTTTACACAAAATTTCCGAAGTTACTGATACCATAATTATTATACCAGTGGTATTGATGAAAATAAAATGCCACTTGACTGGGATTATAAAATTTAATACTGGAATGGTTATCCGCCATTTATAATAAATCCCAAGTTTAGTGACAAATGTGTCTTTGTCAGAATAAAAACTTTTTTTTTTTTGTTTTAATTTATTTCTTTAGAATCCGTAGACAGGAGCTCAATTTCATCAGCGATTCAGTTATCATTAGGTTTTGTTATTGTAGGTTGGATAGGGAAATAAAGTGTTATGGTGACTGGTTGAAGGATGGTAGCGTTTAAGCTTGCGGCATTGATAGCTCCGCAAGATGCATTGCGAAGAAGTTTACGTGGTTCTTCGGTCGATGTTCATAACTACATCTATAATCAGTGTTGATATCTGCCACTGTAGCGATCCTGAGCTCACGATGAAAGACTTCATTGCGAACATAGAAGGGGGGCAACTACTATAGTCCAAAGACTGAAAACTCTGCACAATGTTAACTTTGGTAGCCGCAGTGAAGCTCCATAGCTGGATGCCACAGGTCAGATTGTATTCAAAATAGCCTTTTAGAGCAACAGCTTATTGTTAAGTGAGAACTGCGATCTAGGACTAAGTAACCAGTACAGACGCTTGATCTTATGGTTGAGTTGAGTCCGCTTGTTAAGCAGGTGTTTTTCAGTTGAGTGCTCTGTCCAGAGTAAGCCCGAGTTATTTAATCCTAGAGGCCGTGGGGAGCATGTGGACATTTAGACTTATGCTGGGACAATTTCGGGTCCCAATTGTGTATGTGACGTGAGTGAATTCATCAGTGTTGATGGCCACTTTGTAAGGCATACAATTGCAGCTATAGTTTCTTGCAAATGTTCTATAAGTACATAGAATAATACTGGAATGGTGAATTGTATGAGGAAATCATGAATTAAATATTAGAAAGCCAAATTTTCTTGCCAGTTACACAAAATCCATTTGGGGGCATTTGTTTGAGTTGTTTATTTCTGATAATTTTCTTTATTATTTTTTTACATATTTATATTTATTGTAGTACGGTATTTATATTTATTATTTTATATTAATGGCAAATAAATATCTTTCATATGTGTATAAAGGCCAATGAGTTTGGTTGCTTTTAGCGAAAATAACGCGGAGTTCCTTGCAGATCGTATGATAATTTATACGGTGTGCGAAGGGTTAAGTATTCCTCGCTTCCGTTTATATCCTTTTCAAAGTACAAACATACATACATAAGTACAATACATACATATTTGTATTTTGTCTTTGTTGATCCAAATGTTGGTAAGCATTTTAGTTGAGTTGTGATTACATCCTGCTAGAGATACTCAATCATGTCATTTCTCTTTCAGCAAGGACCTTCTGTCACTGTCACTATCACTGTCACTTTTTATTATTCGCTTTATTGGTAAACTTGTGCATCCATCCATATAGTATGGTATATACTTACATATGTATTGTATGTATATGTATTTCATTAATAAATTCCAAAGATCTAAAAACTAACCGCCGTCAAACTTTCATTTCTGCACGTGTTCTTCCTTTAGTTCGCGTGTATACCATAATTTATGTACAGATCTTTTGCAGTGAAGTTGAGATGCTGCGAGATATGCTTTAAACACATGCACAACTATGAAACATATGCATTTATGTATGTATGTATGTATGCATGTATGTATGAATATCATTAAAAATTTTTATCGTCGATTCAATTTTATATTCATTTAAGAAAATGATAACGAGCTGTATAAGTAGTTTTGAATTGAAACTGATGTAGTCGTTTTATTTCGCTTCGTCTTTTTTTGTTTTTTGTTTTGTTTTGGGTGTGTCCATGTCCTGCATGGCACACGCGGGACACACATTGACAAAATGTTGAAACAATGTTTAGGGCTTACATTTTGAGATTGATTACTGAGTTTTCTTTAGATGGGATTGAACCCAGTAGGGTTGCTCTATATTTTGCATACTTTCCCTAACCGGAAGAGCATTATGTGGCATAAAAAAATATTTAAATTCATATGTAAGTTTTATAACGAGTATTTAGCTTTCGCACTTGGGCTCTTAGGCTGGTAAGTTCAGTATTTTGCCACATGGTCCTAAATGTACGAGTGTTTCAGGCGTGACGGTACGTTAACATCCGCTAGCTCTTGTGTTCGTCCTTCTGTATTCAGATAATATTGTAATTTTATTTGAAAAACGTCAGTAGTTTTATTTCCGGTTCCAGTTCATTGTGGCGTGACTTGGAATATTGTCCTGTTTATCGTCTGGTAAATGCATTTTTGTATGTACAATATGTGTGACTGAATTCATTTCAAAGTTTTTTTTTATACTCTTCACGTAGTGAATAGTATTATAAGTTTGTCATGAAGTTTGTAATGCAAAGAAGGACACATCGTACACCCCCCTTTTGATCAGTGCAGTGAGACGAGTTGATGTAGCCATGTCCGTCTGTCCGTCTGTCTGTATGTATGCAAACTAGTTCTTCAGTTTTTGAGATGGAGAGCTGAGCTTCGGCATAGTCGAAGATTCCTTTCTTTCTGGTTTTTATTAAACTTTGTATATGTACTTCCACAACCCTAATTTGTAGTATTTTTCCAAAAAAGTAAAATCCTGAAAAAAGGGTATCCTTGACTATGCTTTGACACGCAGCCTCTAAAGAATGTTTTTGTATGGGAGCTATACGATAATACTATTCACTCCCGTGATGAGTATAAAAAAAGGAAAATTATTTATTTAATATTGATTTTGGATCTTTTTATTTTAAGATTCTAATTTCAATTCCTTATGTACTACTACTTATATGTATAAAAGTTTTGTGTCCTCCATGTTTGTTTGATTAGTTTTCTTCTTAAAGACTAGGCTTATGTTATAAAATTATTTTTAAATCATTGTCTTCCATTTCTTAATCTAAACTTTATAGCTAAAAAAAAAAATAAAATTATATCTATATCTCAAGAATGTTTTCTAGTTTTGTGTGTTTCTTTTTTTTTTAATTCTTAGCACCTGTGGAGATACGAGTATAAAGAGTGTTTTCGAACTCAAGGCACTACAATCATCGATCAATTCGAAATTTACGGTATAAAATTGTGGTTAGTGGTTCATTTCATTCATGTTGACTTATTCCTCTTGCCAAGATGATATATAATCAAGTAGTTCTTCATCATCATCTGCTCGTTCATCGCTGAAACTATCAAATGATTCAAATTTGATGTGGTGCTGTCTCTCTTTTTGCGGATAAGAATTTTTTTGCTGTTGTTGTTCTGGCACCTCCAACTTAATGTTTTGCATATAGTTGTTAATATTGGATTCACCGATAAATGATGGCGGAGGTGAATTTGAAGTTTCTGAGTGATACGAATGAACTTGGAATTGCAGTTCTTGCTGTTGTTGGCGTTGTTTTTGCTGCTCAAATGAGAACAGTGTCGACGAATTGGGACTGGGACTCCCCATGGAGGAGTGAGCTGTAAAGCTGTCGTCATTACTTGAATCATCCGAATGAAAAAGTTTTTGTTGATTGTGATGCTGGCGAAAATGATTGAAACCTGGTTGGGCATCTTCAAGCAAATCTTGAAGGCCTCTTATGTATTCAACTGCAATGCGCAGCGTGTCTACTTTAGAGAGCTTTTTACTGGCACCACGTCCGCCATGCGAGAGCGCATTAATAATGGAAGTCGGGATGTGTTGACGTAGATTTACAAAACCGTTATTCACTTGTTTAACACGATTGCGCTCTCGAGCATTGCGTCGAGCTACTGATGGCATCTGTTCACCAAATGACATGCTCGTATAGTTATTTTTCTTCTTATTCAGTATACTAGGACCAAGGCTAGAAGACGAATTAGATCCAGATACAGTTTGAATATTCAGTAATTGGCTATTGCCAAGTGGAGTTTTGGGAGCAATGTGTTGCTGGAAATGTTGTTTTTGATGCGAGAAATTATGTTGTAGCTGCTGGTGATGATGGTGTAGTTGTTGTAGGTGTTGTTGTGCCATGCCAGGTTGTGGCAACATAATATTTCCATTCGAAGGTTGAAATTGTTGGTAGCTGGATTGAGTCGATATACAAACACTTGGCATTTTTTTTCTCTTACGTTATAGTACACATAAAATTAAAAAAAAAAAAAAAAACGATCGCTATTCCGATCGAAAAAATCAGTTCAGATGTTGACTATATGGAATCAAATTCCGTATTGAAAATCTTTGTCCTGTACAGCACTCTTAAGTATTTATCGAGTTGCGATGAGAGTTGGTCTTCGACGGCGGGGGTAGTTTTTACTATGCGACGATATCGCTACCTGCTTTGAATTTGTTGTTCAGTCATTTTCAATAATTTCTAAGGACTTACCCTCTCTTGCGCTTAGGTTCTATTCGATAAATTCTATGTATGTATTTATATCTCTCTTTCTACTTATCTGTGTATCTGTGGAAAGATTTGTGTGTGAGTTTGGATGACTGTTAACATTAGCATACAAAACTAAACTACACTGAAGTTAAGCCATCCACGGCGCCAATTTAGGTTGCAGGTAGAGCATGTCCGTGTCCATTTCTATGTCCTTTTCATTTGCTATAGAAAAGGTTTGTGTGCATCGTTTTACCTGTCGACGTTTCCCTGTTAGCAGCAGCGGCAGCATCGAGAACTAGTATTTAGTAAGCAACTTCACAATGCGGCAGTGTGCGGCAGTGTGCGGCTTAACAGAGTGTGTATCTCAATAAAGATTGTTTCATTAAAAACTTTACAGACGTTTAGCTGATGAGCATGTATGCGTGCACCCCTGCAGAATTTTCTTAATTTTATCTATTCACTTAGGACCTCTTCGTTTTTGTCGTACCTCCGTCCGTCCGCCCGTCCGTCCGTTGCTCGATCCTTTGCATTGTTTGCCTCTCCCTTTCATTTTTTTGTTTCTTATTTTTATTTATTCTTTCTGTCTTTTAAATTTCCTTCATATTTCATGTCACACAATACGGATTTCAGTCTAGGTAATGGCAATGTGGTCCTTCAGCTTATGGGATCAGAGCATGTTAGTTGATTTGCTTGTGAATTTTCTTATATTTTTTTTTGTATTTTTTTTAATGCAATTCTTTCATTGTTGATACTTTCCGTTCCTTTTTTCTAATTCTGAAATTTTCTTTCATTGCACTTTTCAAAAAGTAGTGAATAGCGTATAAAAGTAGACCTATATAGATTTGGATCCTTTATCTTTAGATTCAGATACAGATATAGATACAGATGAATGTAAGCATGTATGTATTGTATGTGTATGTCGGTTAGTTTTTCTTATTGTTATGTCTATGTATATGTTTCTTTAAAACTGCAATATGATCCTTGTCAAATGAAAACTTCGTTTTCAATGTAATTTTGTTTTTTTCTTTTGCCGTCGGATTTTTTTTTTAATAGGAAAGTTGAATTCATAACGATGAAAGTGAATTTTTAGCTTTTTATACAGTACACACCACTTAATATCAGAGTTCCTCTTTGTTATTTTTTTTTTTTTTTGAATGAAGAAAATTTCCATACGAATAGAATTACAAGTATAGGTACAAAGTGTTTAGCAAGCCTCCAACTCCATTACTCGTACAATTTTAATATGCAGATAGACAACATGTCACTGTCCTTCTGTTGCACACTGTTCGAATGTCCCTAGATTTGCTGCACATACAACATAGTTGTTTTTTTTTTTTTGGTTTTTATTACAATATGTATTTCTGTTGCTGATGTTACAATATTTTGTCAGCTGCTTGTTGAAACACTGCCGTATTGACACGTGCTTTTTTCGATTTTTGAAATAAATCAAAGGATGAAGCACGTTCGCTGGAGATGTTGCAATATGAATTTAAACAAGTTGCTTTGTTCTGTGTTCTTACGTTTTGCAAAGACGAAACTATCATCATTACCATCAGATTTGGTTCGTTTTGGTTTGGTTGGAATAGTCAATATAATTGAATTTTTTTTTTTGTTTTTTCATTTAACATACATAATAAGTAATGGTTACACTTGAATTAATTTCTTCTTGACTTTTATTTGAGGGCTTTTGAATATTGTAAGTTAACCGATTGGATGTCAAACATCGGATGTCGTATGATATTGTCACTACCGTCAACTATAGGGGGCAGCTGCAAAACAAATTAATGTAATGCAAAATTTCCCTCTTGGTTTTAATCCACAGTTTTCTACATTTTTAAAAAAACTGAGCGCTTCGCTTGATTAGTTAGTTGGTTAATACGAGTACATGCTCTGATTAAGCCTTATTTCTGTATATGTTTCGCTAACTCGTTACTAACAAGTAATAAATTCTTGTAGTTTGAGAGATTTCCAAGTAACATTTCACCTCTAGTAGTTATTGAACAAATCTGATTTTGACCTAAAAATTTCATTCGATAATAAAGTATAAATTCAAACTTGATGCTTTTGAAAAATAAAAGAATAGCAGGCTTATGCTTTGATGGTTCATGTTAGCTGATGGACGGGGGACATGACTTAATTGATTGATTCCTTTTTTAACTCTGATTGTTTTCATGGATACTTTTTAGGGTCCCCGACTCACGACGACTCATGTTGATTCACAGTTCTATGAATTCAAAGTATGAAAGCAAAAATTTTGTAAACATAACACCACTCACTTTAGAGTGTGAATATCTGAAATAACAATGCAATATGATAAAGGACAACAACCAAGTAACACAATCATCTGAAATCTCCAAAACTTTCGAGTTATGAATGACTTAATTTTATTTAATAAATCTAAATGTTTAAAAGCTTAAGCTTACGTAATCTCAAGGATACACTTATTCAATCTGAAAATGTATTTTTAATTCCTTGATGGACAGACAAAGCTGAATCAATTTGTTTCATTGGGTTGTTGGGTCTAGTATCTAACACACATTTATACATATGAATGTATGTATCTATTGTGTATATGTGTGTACCATACGTACAGGATTAAATGAAAACACGAGAATAAATGAGAAGCACTAACATTAACATTCCAGTTGGCGGCAATCTCTATAACTGAAGGCTACTTAAAACTATTTTAATATTGAAATATTTTTTAATGACTTTCAACAAGTAGCGCATCCTTTCTATTCGGTTGCTTTTAAATTAAAACGAATGAAATCTTAGGAAAATACAAAAACTTCGCGTCAGCACCTACACGCCTACATTACCCGAAAATGATACCCTTTCGTATCCCTCCAAAGTATGTTTCTTCTTTATTCAACTCTCACTTTTCTTATTTCTATTTTCTTATATCTAACGATAATGACGGTTGGTTAATTGAATTTTTTTTTGCATCTCCTTCATTTTCAACTTTTCATTTCAATGGAAATGAATGAAATGGTAGTTTTATTCAATTAATTTCTTGTACAATATTTCTTATCAGTCATAAGTCAATTTAGATCAAAATCTAGCCATGTCTGTCCGCCAGTACATACAGTTAATACATCATATTTATAAGGTATCGGATTTAAATCCTCAGTTATTCATAACATACATGTGTATTAAGTATGAAGAGATGATCTATTCTGTTCTGCTGAAGCAGTGCGCTATGCACTGCTTTGTTGATAATTACAAGAGGCAAGTGATATTATATTTTCAAAATCAGCAAGAGACGCACTCTTGCGGTGGTTGTTTTTTTTTTTTTTGTCTATGATGTTTGTAAATCTATTCGATCAAAGTACCATCAACATTATTTTAAAGTCATAAAGCGACATCTACCGTTTATCATTTACCTTTTAAGATGCTTAGTAAATATTCATATCCTTGTGTAATAGATAAATATAAAGTTATCATAAAACCAGAAAGAAGGGTATCCTCGACTATGCCGAAGATGTTATACTCTTCACGCATCCTCTAGAAAACGTTTTTGCTACCTATTACAGTTAGAGTATCAAGTTCATTAGTTACATATAAAACTATGTTATTTTTGTTTATTTCAAAAGTTTCAATATCGAATTTAAAATTTGGCTGATTATACATAGCAGTGTCATTGGTAAAAGTTGATGTAAAAATTCGAGTATTTGTTGGAATAGTGAAGAAGAAGAAGCAGTGAATACAACATATTGAGTTGGCCCCAGGACACTGCCTTGGGGAAAGTCTGCTGTTATTAAAATGTGCTTTGTTATGAATGTCTCAGTACAAACACTTGATATGAAATGTAAGACGACTGTAGAATCTGTGGTAGTTTTGAAGAATCAAACATTTTTATTTTGTAAATTATTCCACACTCGATCAAAAGCTTGTGCTACTTCGTGAAGTTCCGTTATTATTTTTTGCATTAGCCTGCAGATTTTTCGGATTCAGTATAGTTTTTATAATTGGTCGGCAAATACTTTAACTTTTTTTTCATAAGAACGTTCCCAACTACCGGTTCGGTCTACAATTAGGCTTTCCAGTGTTGGCATTCTCTTCTTAATGTAATCAGGAATGAAGATACTCACAAACACTGCCAGTAAAAGAAGAATGTTCGAAGCATTAACAGATAGACTTGACCGACACGGCAATCTAATAGCCAGAGCTCTTGTTCGTACAAGAAACTTATCTCGACTGCATCGTTTTTATAGACTAGTCCTTTTGCTTATTTAAAGTACCGTTGACTTAAGTGAACCCCTTCCTACCTGCAGGAAGGACACATAAGTGTTAGTTTGTAAGAGTTGAAATACTATTGATAGCCCTGATCATAAATATAATGTACGATAAAGAAACAATTTATATATCAAAAACAGAAAAGAAGAAATTAGATTGTATCGCCGAATAACTCTTCTCTTCTGGAGGTATGCTAATAATTTAGGCAATGGTCTATGCTATAGATTATAAATATAATGCGCTATTTCAGTATGCCCTAGTTTTAGATAAACAATGAACAAAGATTAATTTCAATGTTTATAAAAGTATATTAAATTCAAGCTCAGTTATCCATCAATAATTTATCAATCAAACATCTTACGGATGTTTGCACAAAACTTTTCAGCACTAGAATACAATTATTATTATTCTATGTTTTGGACAATATGGTGGCTGTATCAGAATTAAAAGATGGAAGGTTAAAGAAAAAAATTACACTGACCAGATCGGACAATATTCCTTACGTTGTCGGACTTACTTTCTCTTGTTACCGTTTTTAGTTACAATTATTCCATGTACCCACCAAAGTTCTGTGAATTGCCTTCTACCTTGAACATTTGATTCATTTGTTTATATCCAAAATATATGCCCTATACGAGTATATGTGTGATTGTTCCAATTTTATGATATTATCTATTGTTATATATGTATACAATACTTAGATTCACGTTTTGATCACTTATTTTCTTACGAAGTAATCGCAATTAATTAAACAATTTAGTGTTTTGTTGATCATTAACACTTATTCCAATTCCAATTCGCATTCTAAACATTAACTAAGTAAAGATATATTTTGTTTTTGTAAATAAACCATAAGAATCAGAAGCAAGTGCACGTACGTATGCACAATATAAAGAACGTGATAAAGTACCAAATTTATTATGGCATCTACTTTATTCGGAAGGATTTATAATCGAATTCGAAGACAACAGCCTCAAATCTTATCTTCATATCAAAGGCAGAGATATCTTTAGCAACGGTATGGTGAAAGAATAAAAAAAAAAAGAATAATAAGAAGAAGAAGTAGAAAAACAAGTTCCATTGCTGATGGACCCATTGATTATATCGGTTGCTTAGTATTTTGGTTTTTTTGTAGGTGTTCCGGTGCAAGGAATTGGAATCACAGCAGCATGAAAGTTGAAAGTAAATACTTGTACCTACATATTCCTTCCGCGAACAATCTTAATGCAGACACACAGTGAACTCAACTTACATATGTATGTTATGTAACATACACACTCTTAAATCAATTTAAAAAAAAAAAAATTTTTTAAATGCAAAGATTTATGTTCGAAAAAGAATAAAAGTTCATCATTTTACAATATTATTGTAGTACATACAATAATATTTATGTTTTTAGTTATATGCATATGTACACATGTATGTTGTTATATATAATGTAAATTTAATTGAATTAAAGTTTTACAAGTTACAGCTACAAGGTTCTCGCTTTGGAAGGATTAGATTGAATAACCAATATTATAGGATATCATTGAGAAATGGAACTATGATAACAAATTGTGCCCGAAAAGTTTTATTATGGTGCTGACAAGTTTTGTGCAATAAAAAAAAGTATATATATCTATAAGTATATTCATCTTAGCATTAAAATTAATTTTCCAACTTGTGGAGTGGGTTGTTATTGTATATTATTGAGTGCGATTTGCAATTATTATTTTTTATTAATCAATACTCATCTCCTGAGCAGTAAATTCAGCAAAGACAGAAGATGTGCAATGCTCAGAGATCGGTACATTATGAGTATAGATATTATACAGAATGGGGTCAAGCACAGAACCATGTTATACACCAACAGTAATAGGCTTGCAGTTGAATGACTTCCACCTAAAAACGCTGAAAAGTGTTCTTCTGTTAGGAAACTTTCAATGGAAAACTGAGAATAGCCACATGGAATTAAATGCAGCTTGCACATCCAACGTATAGACTTCTTCGAACACAACTCCATTTTCAGCTTGTTCAGAAGTTGGATACAACAAAGTTATGGAGTAATTGCATACTGGATTGGAGGAAAAATGTCGTTTTCCTCCAGGTGCTTAACAAGTTTAGTTTTAAATAATAGAATTTATTGGCAAATTTTTAATGCTGACATTTGGTATGGGATCAGGACCTGGGGCTATGTTATTTTTAAGGGAGCTAATTATGTCATAAACCTCGACAGCGGAAAAACTAGGAACATCATAGCTTGCAAGTGATTCAAGCTCCTCAAGTTCTCACATTTACTAACTCAACAGTGACAGATACAGATAATGTTCTTAATTTTTGTCTAAAATTATGACTCAATATCTAATGCTAATTTTCTATTTGACGGCAACAAGATTTAGTTTTATATGATTGTTAGGGAGTTAGAACACACAATAGCAATTCACAGTGTATCCAAGCATGGGGCTTGGAGTTGCTCATCCAGAAAATAAACGACCGATTTTTTGAGAAGCTTTGAAATATTTTTATGACTTCAGGCCATCGTGGCAAACTGAGTCAAAAGTTGCTTTTATACACAATAGAACAGGAACATGCCAGTGGGTTTGGAACTTATGTTATAATAAGTTTTGACAGTGTTCCTGATTAACGGATGCAATGTGCTATATTCAGGATGAAAGACTAATTGTTGCAAAGGGAGTAGGTGGATAGCTTTTACTATTGCAACGGCTTCAACTGAAAGAACTGAGTAGTAGTGCTTAACAATCCTTGTGTAGCACATATTGTATTTACTATTAGCACTTAAGTAATGTAAGTATATAAAATAAATCTGCATCAATGAGCAATGCTTTTAAATGTCTGAAATTGGGAAAGTATTTAAATCTAAATGTGCCTAATAATATCTTAAGACATTCGGAATCAGGTGTCAGCTCTGATAATACAATTACAATATATAAACATATGTGTGTACATATGCATATTTAGATATATTAAAATTAAAATTTGCTCTTTCTCGGTCCTAATAACTGTAATTTACAGACTTGTGTAATCAGCACATTTAAAAGAAATATTTTATTGTATTGTATTTATTGTATTCTTTACCCAGCTCAATGTGTTGGTACTTTTATTGAACGAGTATAAAAAAGAATTGAGTAAGCTTTGTAAAAAGTGATGATGACCAGCAACTGGAAAATGAAAAAGGTTTTGTGGCAATAGTTCAGTTGGTTTCGGTACGGAAGCGGCAAAGATGTTGGAGATGGTGGAGATGATAGAGATGGTGTATATGTGATAACAGTGTCGCTGCTGAAAAAGCAGTTATTAAAAACCGTGTTCTTAAAGTTGTTCATTGTTCATTGTTGTTGTTGTTGTTGTTGTTGTTGTGGTAGACCATACGGTTATGCATGGAGTAGTTTCAACGCCAAGTGCCAAGGTGTGAAAAATATCTCCAAAAATTTTATGCGAATGCGTTGCAAAACGATATAAGTATATAGTATCACACACATATGTATGTATGTAGGTAAGCATGTACATATGTATGTCGTGTATTGTCGAAGAGAGACGATGAGCGGCATGGTATGGCAAAGACGTGTTGAACACACCAAGGTGTAGAAATATGTTACGACCATTTCTAAGAAGAGCTTGCGTTGAGCGGCGCTTTGTGATTTTGATGTTCCGATACGTACCTACCAGTATAATCACGCGACACAGCTCACTAGTCCTGTTTCTTATTTGTAGATGCCATCCAAGGTGTTAAAATTACCCCAAAGGTGTATATAATTACCTTAAATTGCAGAAACAAGGAAATAAATTTTCATCAAGTGAAACATAAAACGCGCGACACGTTTTGCTCGTACTTATCTTTATCTTGAGTTGCTGGTTGCACCAAACAAAGCCAATATAAAATGTGAATAGATGTAGATAGATGGATGGGAGGTGAAAGTTGATAATACATAATAAGTACAATATATCAACAAACCAAAGCAAGTTTATATGCTTGATTATTTATTACTCAAATGCATATGCATATTGATTCTTATGACATTAGGAAGAAACCAGTTGCTTTTACATACTATATATAATACTATTTACTATTCTGGGATTTCTTGACTGAACGAACCACTATATTCTGATCAAATGAGCAACAATCATTATTTAATAAAAATTTAAAAACAACATTGCCACCGGCTCAAATCAATAACTACAATAATGACCACATTATATCTTGTGATCCAGACGCCGTCCACTCTATATAAAATATCCATCTATCCCATTGCGTCCTTCATTAATATGTAATCTTGATATGTTGTTTTGATGGCTGCGGCTTCAAGCCGACTTTGGCTGGCTTCAACACACAACAAACACAGAAACAAGATGTGGCATCGAATGAAATTAATTATACTTTATGTGAAAAATATATATAATCCATCAAACAATATCTCAGACGTTGCGTACGTGTTCCTGAATTTCAATACTGGATTATTCGTCACTGTATGGTTTATCTCTTTTGAAGTAGGCGGGCATACGTTCTTCTCCTTCTGTCCAGACATCATAACATCTATACATCTATACATCTATACAGCCTGTTCCACGTTTTTTTTTTTTTTTTTTTGCTTTATTGTCATCATAACAGTCATCAACAACATTGCCGGTTCTTTGATTATTTCTCTTTCTCTCCCTCATTTTTAATTTGAAAGACGTGTACCAAATTCTCAGTTCTCTTAATCCCATTCCACAATTTAGTTTAGTTTAGTTTAGTTTACTTTAAGCCATAATAAAACGACCGAGTGTTCTACTTAATTAACCATTAACTTTTAAAAAAGTAGGAGTTTGGTTATGGACAAAGGTAAATAGTTGCACGTTCAGCATCATAAAGGTAGTCGTTCATGACATGTCCACCTGTACTTTATTATTTGTGATTAAAGTTTTTGAGATTTCTTGCACGTTATAGACTTTTTAGTAGTCAATGGAAATTCCACAACAACGTTAGCTAGTCTTTATTCTATTGACTTTGTTAAGTTTGTCAAAAGGCTAGACATCAAGTTTAGCCTATTTAGCAATAGTTGCAGTCTTAAGCTCTCTAATGAAGTTCTATATTTGGCGGTAATTTGCACTTTTCCACATTTTTAATATAGCTCACACATTTCCAGCCGAAATGATCTTCCGAGCTCCTGTACTTTAACAAGAATTGGATTCGGATAATGGCGGGAGTCTTAAGGGGGCACCATTGAGTTAATGGCTCAAAAGATGCATATCTTCTACAAGACTTCTGTCGCAACTGTGAAGATAAGGAAGAATCAGAAAGTAAGCATTGAACATTTCCTATGCGACTGCCCTGCTCTTCTTGGAAGACAGATCCGTCCTTCTCGGGGAACCTTTCTTCGATGAATTGGGCTATTTGGAAATAATTCCACTGGGGTTCATGGCTTTGTTCTTCGGGCTTATTAAGGTTGACCTTTGAGACCAACTTTCTGTCAAATCTCATAAACTTCAAGGAATTTTTCAAGTAATTTTGAAGTAATTTTGAAGTAATTGTGGCGTTGTCGGTAGAGATATTTCAATAGAAGAATCTGAATCATCTGCTATATAAGCATTTATCAATATTTGCAGCAAGTTGACTGAATTTTTGATCTTCGATTCTTCTCCACCGATAAATCTCTGCGGAATACTAGTTTGCTTAACAACTTCTGCTCACAATTTTATTCTCAAGTTATTCAGATTTGGTAATTTTATATTCATTTAATTAATTAAGTTAACTTGTATGCACAATAACAAAACAAATCAAATCAGTTTAAGTCAAGACTATAAGTGAGGTAAACCGATCCCAAAAGCAGCGTTATATAAAATTTATCTGTAAATGATATAGCAAAACAGAGCTATCCCATTATACTATGTCCCAATGTATTACTTTCTTAATTAGATTTAATGATTTTTGAAATAAAATTGAAATTTTGAACTTGTACGTATAACATGCAAAGATGCTCAACTACAGTAATCTGATTAATGGATTGCATAACCTTAATATATAAATCTAATATTGAAACTCATAAGATATCTTAAGATTCTAAGTACAATTTTTATAAAAGTACAATACTATCAATGTTGGAATTAATAATTCACAATGTTAACTCAATCACCCAGATAAAAACTCATATTAATGCGGTCGGCAAAAGAAAAGAGAGATGCTGCCAAATGATGAATGATGAACAAGGGTTCTATGCCCTAATGAAATTCTCTAAGGATAGTTGCAGTTGATCTTTCTTTGAGCTTTATTCGTGTCTTAACATCTTAACAGTCACAAGAATAAGTACAATAATTTCATGTTACGAGGGGTAAATACAAAAATAAAAATATATACCTTTGAATTATTTAAAAAGAATTAGATAATTAATTATGAGACCACTTTTCATAAATAAATAGTAGGGAACACTTAAATAAATTGCAAAGTTATAACTTAAGTAGCATATGTACGTATTTAAAGAAGTATGAAATGTTAACCTATCATATATCATTAAATTTCTATACTTTCCAATTTCCAATAAGAGTTTTGTTGTTTTGGTATTTGGTCCAGTTTCAGTTTGACTTTTTGCCTAAGGTGTAAAAAAAAAAAAAATTTCTAAAGGAATATATATACTTTTTTTTTTTTTTTTTAACCAAAAACACAAAATTCAAATGCCGACACCCTTACCTTGCGGAAAGCATCTACGATTCTCTGTGACTGTGCTCATTTTTCCTTAATCGCACCGCTACGCGATGGTGAAATTAATCTGTGCATCTTTAACAAACACACACCTCACCAGAAACTTGCACATTCTCGTAATATAGTCAACTGACCATACTATGGGTATCGCAACGACGTAAACGCAGCCTATAATTTGTAGACATCTTGAGGTGATTGATGTGCGGCTGTGGCTGTTGCTCCCAAGGTGATGGAGTGAGTGTTAGAGTCGTTGGTAAATCGTAAAAACAAGAGCAGAATTCACGTTCTTTAAGGTGCAGTTCCAAAATTAATTACGCTTAAGACAAAAAAAAAAAAAAAAACAGAAAATTATAACATAAAATAAGGTTCTTTGGTAATGAAAGCAGCTGCTCCCTGTCTCGTTTTCCCCGTTAATTTGAAACAAATATTGAAGTTTCTATAGGTAATATGGAATTGACTATACATAAGTACGTATATGGGCTTGTGAACTGTAAATGTCACTTTAACAAATCAAAGGTGTGCATGGAGATTAACACTTTGCCGGCTCTACAAAATTAAGTTGGTTCATTTATCAATCGGTGTATTAATACGATAATAAAATTTTATGAAACATGTACTAATCTTTGAGCACTTTCCTGTAAACTGTTAACTACTTATGCCATATGATTTTCTTACACTCCCTTCAAAATCTTATAAAATTATTGTATATACGTACCTATACCATCAGCTATAAATATTAAGGTGATATTGTGCTCAGTTTATCAGTTGATCAAGCTTTTAAATTATTAGATGTAACAAAATCTGGAATTGGAAGAATTGTTTTGTTGGAAGGAAAATCGGTACTAATCTTCCATACAAAATTTTGAGTACTTTTGCTTTTTATAAGGTCATTAGACGAAACTTCACAAATCCATTCGAAAATCCTCAAAATAATAAACCGTTCGATATGTTATACTAGAAAGAAAATTTTGGGAAGAGTAGCAGCGCACGCCGGGACACTCTACCGTGTATTTTTGGAGTTACAGTTCCTTTGTATCTTAAGTATCTTGAGAGGAAATTTCTTGTTTCTAAATCACCCATAAGTGATGTATGTTTTTAAAGTGAGAGTAAGTAAGTGGATGAGTGATAAAAATTGTTATTTTCACACTCTATAATAATTCAGCGTAATAAAAATATCCATTTAAAGAATATTGATATACGCAAGTTCATTAAATTGTTAGTGGAAGCATCATCATCAGAAGGGCCAGACTTACGCCAAATACCTTTCATTTCGGTGGCAGGTTATTTAGACCATATAACGTAGACACATATACTACATTCGTGTAGAACGTGACCGATAAAGTATAATCAATATAAGATTCTTGCAGAACAATATACAATAAACAAATTAGCCGAAAAACAAATGCCACATTTAGTGAAAAGATTATTTATTTACATTTCTCGTTTACTGGTTCAATGAGATATTACACCGAAAATTTTGAAGATGCAATGGCTACTGTTCGACGGCTTGGGTTGAACTGATTTCTTTATAACTATGCCAGTAATAAAAAATGCATTGCAAATAAGATTGGGGATTGAATGAGTCAATATGTAAGTCTAATAAATTTTGATTTATGAATGGGTCGAAAATGGTTCAAATGATTTCGGATAAATACTTAGTACACACTCCAAAAATTTCAAAACTTGAGCGACGCACTACTGTATGTGTGGATCACATCGAGTATAAAGAAATTATAATATAATATTACAAATGAATTCCAACATTTTTTGTTCAAATTATTTTTTATTAACATACATAAATATGTATGTGTGTACATATGTAGGTATACTATATACAAATGTCAATAGGCTTATGTACATATATGTCTGTATATGTATCGGAATATTCTGGTTCTCTTGAGAAGTCTTAATTTTACAGTTTAGTATATATATATATATATATATTGTATATATTATTTTAATAACAAAAATCATTGTCTTCCATATATGTATGTATGTAAGTACTTATACTAAGAAAAGTGTATCTAATTTCAATTTCCAATTAGAAATACATTCATTATATATAATACATAGATACTATCTTCATCTGAAATATCATCGATATTTTAAATTTCTTTAACTATGTTTGACTAGTTTCTAATTTGTTTCAATTTGCATTTAAAAAAAAAAAAAAAATATTATTTAGTACACCTAATCGATCGTACATGGATATTCACGAATATACGTATAAGTAGTACGAGTAATACTACAATTTCACTAAGTGTGATGTGTGAAGTGAAAAGGGAAAGAAATGTTATCTATGTTTGCTCCTCTTGCCATAGTGATATATAGTCCAGGAGCTCCTCATCGTCGGGTGCACATTCCTCCTCGTCTAAATTAAAATGTGCGTGTGTGTATGGTTCAAATTTTAGTTGGAGATGGGTCAATTGATCATGACCGATTTCGATGCCAAATCCATTATTGTTGGTAGTGCTACAGGTGACGACCACGTTGTTCGGCGCCAACTTTGTTGCTACAGAACTCTGGTGCTGATGGTCATTCTGTGAGAATGAATACGATAGAGTTTTTGACGATGATGTTGATGATGATATTGGTGGTGTTATTGTTGATGTCATAACCGTTGAAGGTGAAAGTTGTTGTGGCGCTGCATCGAAGGTACCCGAATCAAAGGAAATATTTGACGTAAAGGATGATGGCGAATGACATGAAGTTGGTTGCTCCAACTGAGATTTTCTGACATGTTGAAACGCCACAGTTGGCGGTGAGGATGTGCAAGTATTGAGTGAGATGGTCGTCAATGGATGATTCGGATACTGTTGACGTGAAAGCTGCTGTTGTTGCTGTAAAGCGGACAATGGCAAGTTGGCTGAAGTGTGTCTAAGTGGATTTGGTGATCGCGAAGCTGTTGTGGACTTCGGTAAGGAAGTGTTAAAGTATTGTTCTGCAGAGGAAATAGTTACAATAGATTGTACACTATCATTGTCGATTGCAGGTGGTGACTTTGTTATTGAGGTTGTGGCAGCGGAAGTACCGTTAGTGTTTCTATTAGCCAGTGTCGCGTTGTTGCCGATAACTGCCGCTACAGCAGCTGCCGTTGCTGCATCTGTGTTGCCTTCATTTAAGTCTCCAAGAAGATCTTGCAGTTTTCGAATATATTCGACGGCAATACGTAGAGTATCAACCTTTGAGATTTTCTTGTGAGGACCGCGTCCACCACCCTTTGTCAAGTCAGAGATAACTGATGGTGGAATATGTTGTCGTAGTCGTGAAAAACTATTGTTCACTTGTTGGACACGATTTCGTTCACGTGCGTTCCGTCTCTGCACAGACTGTGACTGGTCGATGCTATAGGGCAATGAAGAAGATGAGGAAGAAACGGAATTACTAGAAATGCTGCCGTTTGTAGAGTCGCTTCCATTTGATGTTGCTGCATCACGGAGAATAAATTTACGTGTTTTGACACTATTGTTTTTTAATCCGGTGGTTAATGATTTTATTCCCGGTATTTGTTGCGGTAATGTTAAAGAATTTGTCACTATCGAAGTTGTTGAAGATGTCGGCACAATATTTTGATAGCGATACATTTTCATCGACGAATTAACTGTTGTTGTAGGAACCAGATTTGAGGCACTTTTATATAAATTATTATTATTATTGTTGTTAACATTGTTGTAAACGCTACTCGACATTATTTTTTTTTTATTACAGTATTAATAATTTGACTTAGATTATTCGCAAAAAAAAAAAAAAAATTCAAAACAAAAAAAAAAAAAAAATGTTGCATACACACGGTTTTTTCGTATACTATAGCATATGTATATGTATGTATGTATGATTTTAATATGATTTTCTACTCTTATTACTACGAGTATTATTAGTCAATGTCAATACGCGTATATAAAACGTTGAACCTGATCGGTTGACACCTTGTACAAGAATGAGTCCCTTCGTCCTAAATTTTCTCGTTTTGTACCTTTCTATTGTATTAGCAAAGAGAGAAAGAGCACACAGCCGCATTTCTACAGGTACGTGAGAATGATTTCGCTCATATATGTGTAAACCTTCCGTTCTCGTTCACTCAGGTAGGAAAACAGGTAACGGCGAACAACATCGATATGTCTGCTCCCTAACTCGCTTGAGCACACTTTGAAGGCTGTGGCAATGCCCAACGATCATAAAATTACGAGTATTACTCAATTTACTGAGATACTGAGTTACTCTTTGTGGTAGTTTGCTCGCCCTTTTGAGTGATTTTTTTTTGCCATTGCATTGGATTGTGCTTGATACTTTCAATAAAAGAAAATGATTCACATCACCACATTCATGAAGATATAAAAAGTTTTAATGCCATTGACTCAGTACATAGTATACATAATTTATATACTAGTGCTTATAGATGCATAATTAGGATTTAATAAAATAAAGACTCTTAACAAAATATTTTTAGTGTTTAAATGGGTTTTCATTCGCTAGTTTTATAATTTTTTTTTTTAATATTAAGATTTCTTTTCTTGCAATAAGACAAGTGAAATTTAACCAATAAGAAAAAGATATAGAATAAAGTAATACCCCTCTAATTGGAATTTAGGTTCTTGACAGAAAGCGTTTTATACATTAGGATTTATCTTATGCTTTGAAGGGCATTTCATTATTAGTTCAACCGAACTCATGTATTTTATCTTTTCTTATTAAGATCTACATTATTTTTCTCTCTCTCCTTGTTTCTGTTCGTTATGCCACTAATACTATACTACTTGTCTCTCACTCTCAATACGTAAACTTCGATCACAGTCCTCTGGCTTATCGTCGTCTTGTTTATTTTCTCAATTTAGAAACTGTTCCCAGTTCTCTATTTTTGTAGCTTTATATCTTTTTTGCCTTTAATACCTTTCACAATAGTTTAACAGGCATTTTGGTACTGCCATGATGTTTATTATGCATTGAACTTTGCATTGGTGACCATATAAAATATATATGGTACATTATATACCAACCCCTAACAACAAAAGTGTCTTGGAAATGTTCTGCCCGTCCGTCCGTCTATCAGAAAAGCGTATTCTTTCAATTTTTGAGATTGCAACAAGCATGTTTTATTGCAAATGTCAAAACTAAATATCCCTGACTACTGGAAGAGGCTTGTGAGTCTTTATACATACCCTGTCTTTACACAAATTAGGAATTAAAATGATTTCAGATGTAATTCCCATCAATATCAATTATATTGCAAAATAATTTCCCCATAAGTTCTGAAATGATTTGGGAGTATAGCGTATGCATTAGACAGACCCATCTGATTGCTACTTATTTGACTGGCTATGCTTCCTTTCTTTGTAATATTAAGAAGCTATTGAATTGTTGACCAATTATTTCATTTGTTTCTCTTCCTTGGTATTCGTGTACAAACATTAAAATGGCACAGTTCTGTGTGGTATTTAGATATAAAAGTATAATAAGTATAGTTGTATATCTATAGAAGAATAGGTGTATTAAGATTTAATAATTATATGTACAGTAGTCCAACTTTCAAATTTAACATTTTCCAATTGCATTTGTTGGTACACATATGTATGTACATACGTACACGTACATATATACATACATATATGGTATAGAGCCCAAAAAACATGGCATCCCAAAATTTCATTATCGTGTTAATTAACTTAGTGAATAAACTTTTTAGCCCTGCCGAATGGGAATGTTGGTTTAGTAGTACAACGATTCAGATCACGAAGACCCCTATTCATTAGCGCCAGTAGAATGCAAAACTTTTAAATACCAAAGCCACATAACATTCTCCATGCACATGGTACATTACAACTTGATAGCCCCGCATTGAATTGGGAGTTAGCCAAACCTGATCAGACCCGAACTTATGTACCTATGTAAGCCTACTTAACTATTCAGAACGAATCGCTACAAGGTGTTCGAACAATTTCATATATTTCTCTAATTAAACGATCAACAAGAAGATTTCGATTTTTTTCTTTTCTTTTTTCATTCCGAAAGTAATAGCGTTGTCCGAGAACGTCATGTTTGAATGAGAAATTCATCATAAATTCAAACTGTGTGACAACAAATAAAACTTCGAATTGGTTTGTTTTTCTGTCATTAAAGGAGGATGGACTTATATCAGAATTTTGTCATCTGACTCGCAGGCACATTTGTGAAAATCATTCGAGCATCCGATTCTTCTACAATAACTACCATTCCATGAATTAACTTATAGTGTACAATCAGTTTCATTCGTTTCTTGTGATGACATATTATATCATTAAACTGGTTCGTACTTTTCACAAATTCGCTTAAAAATGAATATATTATAATTTACTTATCCATAATGTACTTATGTCAAGCAAAGTAGTTTTATATTATATATGGATTATATTGTGTTGTACATATGTTGGACATACTATATCGTAAAGCACACGGAAAATCATTCAATTGTAATGATGAGATCGGATCTAATGCTTAAATGAATGGGCATTTAACAATCTTAGATTAGATTACCCAGTCCACCAACTCATATAAAACAAGAATGAAATGTTGATTTGATGATAATCTTGTTGATGGCTGGATTGGGTTCTTAAAGCTCTGAGACTTTTCTCAACATTTTGTTAAGAAGTAAATATGCAATATCAGTTGCTGACTCCTCTTCTATTACTCAACTTTGGTTGTTTCGACTAATCCGCAAAGCCCTGTTGATTAGCCTGAGACTTTGCGGATATATTTCCGAGTTAGTCCTAGAGTAATTTTTGTTTTCTGTTGCAATTTACTTGCAATCCATTGCTTGTGCTTAATTTTTGAGGAATTCCAAAACAGCACGCAGCTCCTTTTCAGGCAAATTCATGTGACTCTTCGTTCCCAAGACATAGTTGTTTGCTACTAGTCTTTTGAGTAATGTTAAAAAGTCCAAGACAAACTTCTTTTTGATCTGGAATAGGTTCAGTGCTTGTAATGCACCTTTTCTAACAGATAAGCACACTATATTTCTCCTCTTAGATATAGCTCCATTGCATAGATTGAGTCATATTTCTAAATAAGCACCTTCTGGGTGTTTCTCAATAGACTACTGCTCCAACTCTAGTTGGTCCGTTTTTAAGCCATCCTTATACCACACAGTCGCAAACAGGCTTTGGTCTTAACTGTTCCCAGCTTGTACTGTCTGAAAATGTAAATTCAAAATTTGGTTGGAAGTTAAATGTAGTTGGATTAAGATCGCTTAAGTTGAAGTTGGCTTTCCTTACTTCCACACAATCTCTTTCATTATATAGAATGAGCTTTGACGATCTTACGAACACACCATATAAGCTTATATAATATAATAATTTATTTTATTTTACACAGTCCAGATATACAACAATAATCAAGAAGTACCATGCGGGGGAGTTATTATGCACGAAACCTATACTACCATCTATGCTATAAAACAGATTATAGCAAACATATGAGGAGTCATCCGTTGTGGCAATCTTCTACATTATTCAAGCAAACGAATTTAAATTTAACTAAAAAAGAGTTTTTCATATTGTTATTTTTAATTAAAAATCGATGTGATTATACCATCATAACAAAGACCCGCATATAAGACGATTCACTGTTTGAGTACAATTATATTAAAGCTTAAATCGGTTTGAGGTGCTACAAGTACACGAATTTGTATATACAATACATACAATATTTGCAGTAGTATATGTATGAATGTATATGGTAGTATCAGTACGAGTATTCGATATGCACTTACAAAGATAAAAGAAACACAATAACTTGAATTCACTCGTCAAGGAACAACGAAAGTAAGTAGTAGGCAAATTAATGTTTTCTGAAAACAAGTTAATTCAGGTTCAGGACACCGTATGTACGTATGTTTCGAAACAGCTTCGAAGATATTATTTTTGTGTTCCATGGGGTCCTGCCACTTCTCCCTCTCAATTTCGCTAAACGAAGAAACGCGTTTATTATGAATTTTTTTTCTTTTTTGTAGTTAATATTTTAATTAAATTCGACGGTCGCGCACGCTCTGTTTACTTGGTCTAGTTGTCCTTCTCTGCCTCTTATTTACTATCAGACTATCTCATTTCATCACCCTACATTGAGCCACTTCCGATGATAATGATGTTGATGTTGTTGATGATGATGTTGATGACGATGACGCGTGGCAGGTGTATTTACGAGATACGCGATACAAAGAACATGGTCAGGAGAACACTTAGATTCTTAAGACGACTAGTCGTTCAGGTGGACAAGCATGTTTATGGGTACGTTTGAGAGCAAGTAAGCAAGCAAGCAACCTGAAAATGGGGAGCATGAGGAAAAGATGAAATAAGAAAAAACAAACCGACGTATATACGTACGTAACATTGAATATTTGATTCCAACAAACCCAAACCGAATGCACTTTATTCTTTTTGAATACATTTTTAAATATACTGATAGATGCTATCTTAAAGTTTATTCAATGCCCCCCAAACTTAAATGAATGAAGAATTTTTCTTGTATATTATTCTACTAGTCTGTATTATATATCCCATTTTTAACAGCAAACATGCAGATAAAACCATTCAAATTGTCTGTGAAGGGTATTCAAGAATACAATATAACTTTTTGTTTTATTTGATTTCAAAAAGTATTTATTGCTAATCATATACGTACATATGTACATACATATGTGTACATATAAGTTCAAAGTCACTTTGATTGTAAGTATAAATTTCTAATTGATATTTAGGAAATATACTCATATATACTGCCACTGTATTGATACTTGATACACCTCCTACTCGACAATGACGAGTCTCCATATATGGATAGTAATTGCTGTTTTTACTTCATTAATATATGGAAATCGATATCAAATGACTATCGTTTCTAATAATTGTGACGATTTTTATCATATTACTATTAAATGATATTTATTGAACATAAATGTTGGGCAGCCTGTGCTACCCTTTCTTTTATATTCCACAATAGTTGACTACAACCGATTCAGGGAGTGACAGACTTTTACGAGTACTTGCAATGTAGAGTGGCAGAGGCGGATTATTATTCGTTGGGCAAACTAGGCACGTGCCTAGGGGAACGCGAGCAGATGCCTGCCAAAGTTTGACAGAGGTATCCAGAGAAATCTCCTTCAAAAACGTTCTATTGTGACGAAACTAAAGGGATAAGCTCGAAATTAGATAGACTGGAAACTACTTCAATATCGTGTTTTGGGGATTTGTTTTGATGCACTTGAACAAAACCAACAAAATGTTACAGTCCGTTGAAATTTAAGTATTTCTGAAGGGAAAATTTTAATTAATATTTCCTTAACGTGAACACGTCAGTTGTTTAAGAGCATGGTGACGAGTAAATGGACTCAACCACGCTGAGTATTAACTCTACCCGCATGAGTTTTAAACCGCATCCACCACAAGGGGGCCTAACTTATGATCAGCACGGAACAAGTTCCGTGGGCTTCTAATCACCCGTGGTAGCAGACACATCCTCTGATCAGATTTCATACCCTGAGGTACTACCAATTTATAGAGGATATTCTGGATCACAAATTATAAATGAAAACAAATCCATCTTGTAAAAATTGTTTTAAAGCATAAAGGGCATGATGCTAACTGTTGAAATTTCCAGAAGGACAAAATACATATGCACAGGGAGCTTTGAAACTCTCATTAGTTAAAGATTACGAAAAGGACACAAAGAGAATGCAGAAGAGAAAGCTCCCAACTGATCATCATGATTATATAGTAGATAGATTTTTGTCGGATTATGGAAATGTTTGTGGTGAAAAATTCATATTGAAAATGACAGTTCGAAGAAATTCGAACTAAGACGTATCGTACAAGAAGGCAACCTCGAGAAATTCGGGAGACTCGAGATTTCTAGCATATGCATAGTCTTTGGCATTTCATTGTTTTTGATTAAACTCATTGCTTTTTTATACTATGTATGATGGATGTTTGTGAAAATTTCGCAAGACAAAGATGGTTGGACAAATGTGATTTGATAAATAATTGTATTTAAATAAAAAATTCTATTCAGAGCATTATTTTTAAAATTATTGAGTCCTACGTACATATGTAAATAACATTTATAAAAGAATATTCATTTGCAAACTGTTTACAGTATTCACAATTAACAACAAATCTTCTTCACGAAGGGGAAGGCACAGAGACCACGAGAAAACATTTCCATTTGTACAAGTTGAATGTTTTTCAGAAATTACGAATATTAGTAGGTACTTAAAAATTGAAATTTGCTAAGTGGATTGTGGTGGTCTGTGCTCTTCTACTACTTTACAAGATGTGCAATATTTTTTTCTCTATCTGGATATATTTTTACAAACATACTATCTATATATTGCTCTTGCATATTAGACATGGTGATTATAAAATTTATGAGAATACCATTGAGTATCATCAGGATTTCCGAACTTTGATCCTGCTTTAGTTTTTTAACGATTTACTTTCCAACACGTTAACAATCAATCACAATTAATCCAGGTTAGGATTGTTCAAACACAATGTACAATATTAACACTTCTTGCTATTGTTAGTATGCAATTCTAAAAATGAAATGAGAGAGATACTCATACCATAAAGTAATTGTAAGTAAGAATATATTGGCAATATAATTAATGTACGAAGAATCGATTCCAGCTAAGTTTTTTAGATTCTATTTCCTCTGCGTATGTTTGAGGTATGAATGAAAAAAAAAAAAAAAAACAGGTATGAATAGTGATGGCAGTCATAAAATTCATTTGATGGACGTCTAAACAACAACAGTCAAATGAAAGTCGTTGGATAGAGGAGTGAGAAAGCAAAGGTCAGACAGGATAAGTGGTTACAAGTTCCCTGGTCGCGTGTCTAGACGACTTAAATAAGCAGCTAGACGTACATAAAATGGAATGAACAGTACGTTCCAAAAGTGTTCGTTGCATCCTTATTAGTAGTTAATTGAATATGAGAATTAATTCTTTTAAGTAAGTTTTAATATTTCTGAGATCGGGAGATACTAAGTTGAAAAAATTCACTGCCTGTTATATAAACAAGTACTTATCGACAGTGTCAAAAAGTTTTTTCTCTCTGATTTATTTTCCGTGAACCAAATAAATTGACTATCACAAATTTTACTGTTCGATGCCAATAACAAGATTTAATTTTTTTTTTCTGTATTTCTTTGGAAATGCCTTAAAGATAACTTACATAGTCCGTACAGTCGCTTACGAATACTTATGTGGCTTACTGTAGCTTCTTCAAATCCATGTCAGGTCAGTAGGTAAGTCCCTCATCTGCAGTTTTAAGCTGATTTACACAGCAGTATGCTCCAATTAGAGTGCTAAAATATACCAAGCGAGTCTCTTAGAAAGTCATTAATCACTTGCTTAACAACGATCGATCGATGTGTTGTCGCTAAGTTGGCGACTCCTGCATTAAGAGGTGTTAAAATTTAGTGATTAAACTAACGAGCATAGACGGCATAAAGAAGCAACATGACAGATCTGGACTGAAACGTTGAAGGCATGGTAAAGCGAATACAGGACAGAATTAATTTTAAATACATACCCTAGATACATACATATATTGCAAAACTAAAAAAAGGTGCGAATCATCCTAGTCAACAACAACAAATGAGAACGTTGATTTGTATAATGAAATAAACTGTTCATCCTACACGCCCTTTTGGTAGTTATGTATATACGTTTGAATTAATACATATCGATTCCATGAATTTTATTCCGACCTAACTTAATTGTTTTTATGAATTCTTTTTAAGAAATACATAAGTTCTTAAAAACAAAAACAAAAAATTAAATTGTTGGTGTTTGTTTTCATAGTGATTGACTGGTCCAAGTATTGGATTTATTATAACGTATATACTAATATTAAACACTTTCACTAACGTATTTTAGACAATGCTGCCCGTAACGTGGTATCGGTACTTTGTATATCAATTGACCCCATGAACGACAAAAACATGAAAATACATCTTACTAAAGTTATCCGGCTAAAGACTTTAGCAAACTTGGCAAGATTCCAACACCGGTATATATATACATTCCTACACGCACTGGCATCTAGTTTCCATCAAAAATTTTTAAACACCGGTAGTCTATGTTTATTCACCAACGTATCGGACATACTCAATTAACGCACATTCTCACAGGCCTACGTCGACCATATTCTAGATATCAATTCAAGCTTAGGGAGAAATAGGGTTATAATTTTCAAAAGCATTCAACCATCAACCAGAACTTTGAAAAGAATCCTATTCGTATAGTACTGACTTAGTTTATAATTGCCTTCTTAATTGTAATTTGAACCACCTATTTTAAACATCATAAATTAATCTCATCATAGTCTTGGGTGCTGGTAGCTAGAGATTTAACGCCGTTATACTATTTCCTTTGGAGATATTTAAAGTCACTCGTCTACGCCAACTATCCAGTTACGATTCAAGAGCTCAAGAAATTCAGACTGTGACGCCGGAATTGTACTCCCGAATCATCCAATTTTCGAGGACTCATACGAAGGCCTGAAGTCGTGGCCACCATTTGAACAATGTAATAAGTATTCCATTTATGAAGCTTTCGCATTGGTTTGCAAATCAAAGGGGATACACGTAATTTGCTCAAACACGTAATTTGTTCAAACACGTAATTTGCTCAATTTGCGATCAGTATATTAAAATAAAATTAATGTGTTCCAAGGATACACAAATATAAGAAGTAATGAAATCCCAGATTCAGCAGCTACGCTATCACAAACTTTCCCTTTCAAATAGACTAAAAATTACCCCATAAATGTACTTCCCCTATCGAAGCTTAAAAATTCTATACTGACAGGACAATACCAAATCAAATTAATATGACTACGATTTGGACACACTAAACTAACCCATAAGATCTGCTTAGACATATCATGTAGCATGTTAATACAACAAAATATAAATACTAAAGTCTATTAGAATTTCTTCCGTTATACTTAGTATAGCAAGTAAGCATTTTCATATAAACATGTAAATTAGGAATTCTTACAATTTTGATTTAAGTTATCCCGAATTTGTAAGTAGCTTAAGGCAATAACAGCCAGTGCTACATCCCTCTAATTTCAAGTTTACTTAAATCTTATGTCTTATGATTCTTAAGATAAGCGATTATTTTTAAAAATACTTAAAGGTCTTATAAGTATTTATTAACATTGCTTAATGATTCCCCCTCTTTCTGATACGAAATGTTTGGAAATATAAACATACCTGAGATACCGACGCTATTTCTGCTGTGATATTCTATTTTGTTCTCGGTTTATTTTTGTATATGCACATAAGAAATAATCCAGAGGACTGAGGTCTGGACTGTGTATTCGCTTATTGGCAAAAACCACCTTTATATCTACAATTGAATCATTATATTCTTTAATTCTTGCACCAGTTGAATTTAAAATGCTTTAAGTATATAAGTCGCACTTTAAAATTACATGTAGGACTGATTTTGTTCAATGCTTGAATTCTCTTATGAACAGGCAATATTAGATTTTCACTTGCGGATTGCCGAACACTTTTGATAGTTTCTTCAACTCTTACGGGACGAGGACAACCATTATTTTCAATTGTAACAATTGAACCTGTCGACTTACACGTATATATGATATTCTTATTATTCCTCTCTCCAAAAACTGGACAATAGAAAACCATCCAAAAACGCGTGTTGCGAAGAAATTGAGTATCGTTAAAGGAAATAAGTACAAAAGGATTCTTTTGAATTCAGTATTCAGTAATCTCTGATGTCTTTGATTTGGCCCATTTGAGTCCATTCGCCGAGATACTACACCATTTAGTTTTTACTAACATACATGTACATAATATTATTTTTACAAGCCCAACAAATAAAATGAGTTTCACATTGTTTATAAGCAAAGCTAAAAGTATTCAAATTTAAATTCAATCAGCAAGCAGCAAAGAAGTAAATCAAACACTTAAATTGCACAATTCAATTTTGATAGTCAGAAAAGATGCCACAATAACCTATTGGATTGGACATCAATGAAGTTATACTTGAAAAAATGTGGCATGATTGACTCATCAAAAGAAACATACATATGCTTAAGAGTTGTAAAGAGCTTGACTGGACTTGGTCTTGAAGTCCTATATGCATGAGATACAAGAGTCATGCATGACATTTGTTACGCCGTAACTGACATAAAACCAAAGGAACAAATTCAGTGTGAAGTGCTTGCCGAATGCAGGCATACATACATATGTATGTCATGTTACCAAATCAACGATGCATTTGAGTTGTACTCACGCATTGTCTGCACGTCATATGTTCAAGCTAAAGATGCACTTGTCGCTGTCATTGTCATCATTGACAAGTAAAAGACATTTACTTTCGGTTCCACCGAAAATTGCATAACCTATACACAGCTAGAGTAATCCAATTGTTTTGATTTTATCGAATTATATATAAATTTGTAAATATGTAAGATATTTTTTTAAGGTTTGAAGTATACAGTATATGTTACTTATACGAGTAATGCTCACATAAAAACCGTTGATGATGGGATAGTTATGATGTTGAGTTTGTCCGATTAATCGATTTTTTTTTTTTTAAATAATGAGTATAGATTGTTTGTATAGTACATTATATTTTGAAATGATTTTTATTGGATTGCATAAAATGTAATGTTAATTAGATTTTTTCTCCATGGATTACAAACATTACGACAAAGTGTCTGAAAGCGATGTACAAACACAGAAGCATAGCAAGGCTTTTGTTAAAACGGGAGTTAATGTGACTGCCGTCAGTACCGTCAATGCCGTCAGTAAAAGTGACAACACTTGACTTCGCACAGCTTCTTTGTGGTCTGCAAATTTTTAACGCCACAAATGCTAAGGAAGGCGCATCATGAACCTTGCAACATACGCTGCCACAATGCTATGCACTTGAATAGGGACAAAGCTGTTTCAATTTTAGAAATATTTATATATTTTCAATATTCAATTCTTTGTCATATTAAGATCAGAAGAATAAGGTTACGTTTGAATTCAGACAATACACAATTTACCAAACGGCTTTCTTGTATTGGGTTATTATTATATTAGAAAATCCATGATAATGTTTCAAAAAAGTTGCAAAAGTAGAGCTCAGTTCATTTTAAAGGAAACAAATTGAATTTCATACATTTTCTATGTGTATCATAGTTAAAAAATCAAAGCCATCTGGTCAATCTAAAGCGATTCGATGCCAACCGCTATTCCATGCAATATAATTGTGAGCAAAAACATTACGAACATTTTTACGTAGGGGTGTTTTCTTCCTTAATTTCAATCTTTGTAGATGATTTTCCTTGGTTATAACTCATCGTACTGCAGCAACACTTGCATTTATTTCCCAAATAACATCAAATAGCTGATGCAAATACTTGTTAAATTGATTCTTCTCGAAGGATTCCCCGATCTTCACAAGGAGTGAAGTATTAATTATTGCATTATAGTTGTTCCCATGTTCAATTTTATCCCTATTGAAGTGCATGGCAGTGTACAATAAGTATAAAAATGTTTAACAAAACAAAACAATCGGATCGAATCGAATCCAATCGACAGACGAAAGAGTCAATGCGTGAATACATGAAGATAGTTGTCAAACCTTTATCTTCGTCTACGTGCGTCTTCTGGTGATTTATGATATACACCATTGTACTTTTGCACCATTGACTTACAACAAGTTTATGTTTATGTTTATGTTAGGTTGTGTTGTGTTGGGTTGGGTTCAGTTGGGATGGGTTGGGATGGTTTGATTTGATGTCCATCATATGACATGAATTTAATCAGGTGTGTGTAAAAAACAGAGAAAATCAAAACAAAATATGAACATCGATTGCAGCACAGAAGAAATGCCCTTCATACAATAAACTTTATCTAAGGCTCTATAGAAAACCAAAAATTGTATTTATCAAATGAGTTCAGTTGATCCAAATGTGAAATATTCATTTTTCTGTCACCTACTCTTAGTGAAGTTTGATGTAATATACAATATGATATGTGCCCTTTTTTTTAATTGCTGGCACCGATTCCATTATTAGTTGCTAAACCGTTTTGAATAATCGAGGCAATCATTTGTTTTCACGTGGCCTCGATTTCAATAAGTTCGTATTGATGAAATCAAACTAAAACATAGGGTAAAGACTCATCTTTGGCTGGTGTTCTACAAAAAAGATAGGCAAATTCAAGCGGAAAAGTGTGTCACTTCAACCAACGTCATCATTTGATTTGTTGTAATGTAGGTGCTGTGGATATCATGTTCATAGAAGATCCACCTACATATGACAAATAAAGCTAGACACTTCACCACTTCATGGCTTTGATTGGACATATTGTAACAAATACAATATAAAACTAATAGATATAAACATAAAGTTATTATCCTTACTGAAATGCATGGGTCAAATTTTGGCTATGAGGTAGGTACTGGACATGAGTATCCTGAATATTCTGACTATCTCGCTGTTATCAAGTTGATTAATGGCCATAACTATATAACACATCTATATAATTTTCGCTGATTTTGCCTATTTCGTCCCTAACCCTAAGTCGTATTGAGTTCTTTGTAACCAAGGAGCATTGACAATTCTTCTGAGTACTTTATTTTGAGGTACCTTTGCTATCTGTTCCAAATCACTATCTTCATTTAAATCTATTTCTAATATCACATCAAATAATTTTTAAGCATACAAAATTAGAAATATGTTCATTAGCAACCCTTCTAAAATTATTTTAGTTTGGATCCCTGATTCTGATTGTTGGTAACGAAATGGATGACAAAGTAACCAATGAAGCTGCTATCTCTCCGCGCATAACAAATCAGAATTATTCCTCACAAAACGCAGTCAAATGCACAAAGTTCTATTTCAAATTCCAACACACACCAACATCGAGTTGGTACAAGTTTGTCAACCAAAACTTTCCACCCAGACCTTCCTGATGAATTCAGAAGACTGGACAAATTTCTATAGTGTTTTTTTGGATATCCGACCTGCAGTGAAAGATGTAAGTATATACAATACATACGAGAGAGACTATATGACTTTAATTAACGAAAAAATTAAGAATAAGGAGATTTGATGGCCTGTATAGGAATATTAATCTCAAACAGAATTGCATGTTCATGGCATCTGCAAAGAGGATGGAAACTTTTCAGTCTACTCATGTGTAAGCGATTAATGATTATGTGTGTTTTGGGAAAGGAAGAATAGGTAGTTTGCATGTAGGCCAATCGGAGAACCGCTCATATAAGCTCAATTAACAATAACTTGGAGGCTCTTCAGCCTTTCGAGGATTCAAGTAAGGCCAAAGCGAACGGACGATAGTCACCGATGTTTGACCTTTTAAAAACAATTTGATATATGCATATAGATAAGATGAAACTTAAGTCAACACTAACGCTAATTTAATTTTTTTTTGTTTATATTTCGAGGATGGGAAGTCTGACGCTTAATTTGCATATCAGTGATATGTATGGCGATGGATCTGTTTGTAAAACGTTATCGGATCAAGCACTACAACAATATGTTGGTACAATAGCATCGCAAACATTGGCAATGTCGATGCGTAATAACGTCTATATGTACATATGTATATAGTTAGCCGAAGTTGTATTGCAGAGATCTCATCGCATTGAAAGACGTGGTGCGTTGTAATCCGGTTTGGCACTGTTATTTAAACTTCAAGTCGGCTCAGCCCAGCAATTCGGTTTAAATGAATGCCACAGGCTAACATTTTAATTTTCAATTACAACAAATTATCAATAAATGCTACTCGATTATCTCGCTCTCGCTGTTGCCCTTAATCTCATTTTCCATTCCATTGCTTGCTTACTTGCCATATAGGTACGATATTCTTAGTTAATATTTAAATACTTAATACTACTCTTGCCCGTAATACTTACTAAATTCGAATTGATAGTGAAACGTTTCATCGAGATCATTATCAGATCAAACAATAGTAGCTTACCTACAATAGATTATTTTTGTTGTTGCTTGCAATCGATCATTCATCGATGGTGTGACGTCTAGTACTATTACGATATAGGTATGTAAGTACATTTATACAAAGTGTTGTGAAAACTTGAAAGCGGATCCATAAATAAATGTAACATTTTTTGTCTTGCTGGAGGGAACTGACTCACATTGTACATACATGTTGTGTGGGTTAGTGTTGTTGGCCACATCCGGTTCAATCTGCAATAAACGAATGAACAGAGAGTCACTTAATCAATACATTCTTCATTGATAATCTTCGTTGTTTTACACGTATTATACTTAATAGTTAATCGTACGATATTTTCTTTGTATCATATATTATTTTACTAATCTCTAGTTTAATAATTTCATTTAAAGAGTTCGAACAATCCTTTTTCTTCTCCAATTACTCGTAGTCTTTAGAAAAACATACGTCGTTTTGATGTTGTAACTTTTGGATGGATACACTTTGTATCTATTCAATCGAGTATATATGTATATAGATAGTACATACATAAATACATGTACAAAAAATACACAGGCACGATGCCTATCTTCTATTAACAATCAGCTGCCTGTGATGATGATGATGACTTCCACGATTTGAGGTTTAAAAACTAAGGGGGCAATCGAAAGAAACAAGAAATAACTGTGATGCAACATTAAAATGCATCTGCTGGCACGGGTGGATAGATAGATTTTGGATAGGCACAAACAAAATAAACACATTTTGCTTGCGGTTGAGCATTATCGTAATATCGTAATAGGGCACACGCTCGCTAGATCCTTGTTTGTTTGTTCGCTTCGTTCGGTTCGATTCGATTCGTTTAGTTGTTTATCTAGCACCGAATTGAACTCGAACAATCGTTTTCTTATCCTTTTAGTACACTGAATTTAGATGCACTTACAACCACACACATATATATACATACATATGTATGCACAACGTATATATGTGTACACATTTATGGAATCATATTTGACTGAAAAGGTTTTGTAGGCTCAAGTGCCGATATGCGGGCGATACAAACAATAAAAGGTGCCGCGTGACATGTGCAATACTGAGTTTTAAACAATACTAGTGAGTGAGAATGTTACCTTATACGTCTGCCTATTAATGCGAATAACAATATGTACGAGTTACACCCAGAAAATGTGGAACGAGTTAAATTCTACATAAGAGTATATTCTAGAATATCTGAACAAGACATATGTGACTAGGTGCGGCCCTTAACCCAATTGACTATAATATGTATAAAGGGTGTTTTTTTTTTTTAAAGATTTTGGTTTTGTCATACCATTTTACCATAAACTGCCTTATGCCAGAAGAACACTTACTAACTGGGCACATTTATTTCGAGAATCATCAACAACATCCATTTATTTAGTTTTTATATATACAAGGTGTGTGTTAAAAGTTTCCGAACTTTTCTGGCAGGGCATTTTCTGGTGCCGCCATCTT
>JBANCV010000252.1:0-54523 GCA_037040105.1 Amiota albilabris
CTCACACAAAGATGGCGGCACCAGAAAATGCCCTGCCAGAAAAGTTCGGAAACTTTTAACACACACCTTGTATATTTTATTTTTGAAATCTTTTTAGTAAACTGAGAAACAAAATTCATCTTAAATAGCAACAAATAACTTTTCGATATAGTATATAGGTAGTATATGATGAGAACTGTATGTTCAAAGAAATCATGTATCACTTTTTTAGAATTAACTAAGCTTTATTCAAAAAACTTGCCGCTGAAGGAACTACACATCAATGTGGGTTTTTAATTTGGTCTGTAACAAAACAGACAGCTTCCGAAGCTCGCTCTGAGGTCAAGTACTTTGGAACTAAAGGTTGTAGAGAGGATACACATTTAACCAGATACCTTCCCAGGAACTACTTTATTGTCATTGTTTAGGATCGCTAAGAAATGGTGGTCCAAGATATCAAAGTAACAAATGACACATAATGTTAAAAACATTCGGAAAGATGAGATTATAATTTCGGTTATGCCTGCATTTGGTGAAATGAGACATCAAAAGCGGGAAGAAATAATTAAATTGATTTCTGATTTCAGTCTTCTCATTTGATTAAGAACTAATTTGATTTTCATAATTTAATGAACTTAATTTAATAATAAATAGGAATAAAAAGTATGTCAAATTCTTAGTATGTGAATACTTATTTTTGTCTTGTCACCATTCATTGCATTTTTGGTTTTTCTTTTTCATTCATGTATTCTGTTGAGGTCGAGACAGTAAGTAACTGGAATTGAACTGAACTTAAAAGTCATTCCAGCTGTCGTCATCAATGTCGTGCATACAAAAAACTATTGTACATTTGGTACGTGCCCAAAGAATGAGAAAACCAGCACCGCAAACCGAAATCCTTACTGTGTGACCCTTTCAAAAATATTCCATTCAATTTCAATTCTTAACTTCCTTCTTATGTAGACATACCAATCTCTCTCTCTCTCTCTCTCTCTCTATGAACACATGTGGTGTGTGTTTGAAATGCTGCACAATGGTTTTTATAATTTTTTTTTTCTGTGATTTTTCTTTTAGTAAATCTACAAATTTTGACTTAAATTTTATTCTAAGCTAAATTGAAAGCGAAGCGAAATGGCTAAAGGCCAAAGTCCAAAGTCCAAAGTTTCAAGAAAACCCAGCAACAGTAGAATAATATAAAAACTATCTAAATAGTAAATGGAAGTGAAGTGAAAGTGGAGCCAGAGAAAATGTCAAATAAATAAAGTATAATAGGCACATATGAAGTGCCATTGGCGCCAGGATAATGTTGCAATGAAGCAACGAGGGCCTGGGGTATTTTGTGGGCCACCTATAGAATTGCACATACTATGCATGTACATATGTATATAAGTATTTTGCTATGTCTTTTTTCCATTGGAGCTTTTGCTAATATTACAACTGTAAGAGACAAAATGGCGTCAACGGCACTCAGCGGAAATAGCTGCCAAAATGGCGTGTGTTCTACTTAACATTAGCTCTATGCAGCAGCACCATCATGCGACATGCTGATCCTGTTTCTATGACTGCATAATAATTATTCAATGCGCCTCCTTTTCTCACCACAAAACTCAAACCAAGCGTTCCGATATTCAAACTCTCTTCTTAAATTCCCAGCCTCACTTTTGAAAACAACTAACCCCCTTCCACGTCTTAAATCACCAGCCTCAGGCCCATCTAATAACATCATGCAACGCATACAAACGAAGACACGCAAAGGATATGCAAAGCAAGACAATGTGTTCAAACAATTGTTCAAAGTATCAGAAAAGGAATTAAAAAAACAACAAAAAGAAAAATGACATAAAACAAAAAACAAGAAATTGGAATGGAAATGAAAGTGGAATAAAAGAAACACAGCATGAAGCCTAAATAAATGTGAATGCGCAAATAAAAATCAAATAAAAGGAAAAGCAATGCGAAATGGAAAGAAAACAAAATGACATGAAATGAAACGAAATACAATAAAATCAGAAAAGAAACCATAAAAAAAAAAAAACAGAAAGAAGGGTATCTTTGAGTATGCCGAAGATGTTTTTTTTATGGGAGTTATCCATTAATTCTAGGATCTTGCAAGTTACATGGTTCCAAAGTATTGGTCAGACACTTGTAGTTCTCAAATTTCAATTTGATAGCACAAAAAAAGAAACATTTTTCTAATAAAAACATGCATTTGAGTAGGGTGTTTGTATGGGAGGTACCCCTCCTAGTGGTCCGATTCGGCTGATTCCGATAAATATGCAGCCTATAATAAAAAGAAAAACTCAGCACAAAATTTCAGCTATCTAGCTCAAAAACTGAGGGAACAGTTTGCATACATACAGACAAACAGACAGACGGACAGACGTACATAAGGACAAACGGACAGACGAGTATGGCTAGATTAACTCGATTCGTTGCGCTGATAAAGATATATGTATATACTTTAAGGGGTCTACGATGTCTCCTTCTGTGCATTACAAATTTCATGACAAACTTATAATACTACGTGAAGAGTATCAAAATATGTGTGTCTGTCCTCGAACAAAAGCGATAAAGATGCGCAAGCAATGAAAACAATAAAAAAAAAGAATGAAAAAAAAAAAAAAAATATAAAAATAAAATGTAAAATGTAAAAAAGCAGAAATGTTTTAAATGACATGATTGCAACAAAAGTTAACCCAGTTGGCTGCTGCTGTTTTTGACATCGTTACGCAGCCAGTTTTTTTTGCATATTTTCAGGCGCACATGCCACATGCAAACAAAAAATTTTAAATCATGATTAAATGAAAAAAACAATAACTACAAAGTGAAAAACTCGAAACTCAGACAGAAAAATAAAAAAAAAAACTAATAAAAAATTTTAAATGCCTTAATCGGCTTTCAATGGGTTAAAATGTTGTGTTTTTTTTTTTTTTTTTTTTTTTTTTTTGTTGAACACTTTATTACAATTTTTTGTTTTGTATAAATTATTAAGTATTTTGTTTTGCGATTTTATTAAGTAATTTTTTTTTTTTTGCATTAGTTTTTATATTCAGTTTGTTGTTTTTTATTCCTAGCAAATTAGTGTTGCGTATTTTCCCGGGCTTTATTGGAATGTTCAATTGCAGACAAATCGACTAATATAGACAAAGGACAAATTGCCAGACAAACAGATAGCGAGGCAGATACAGAGACAAATGGCGGAAGTAAAAAAAGAGAATAGACAACAAAAGGGATGGGTGAGAGCTAGAGTGAGTGTTGAAAAGGAGTAGCAAAGGAACTCAAAATCGAGACAATAAGACGCCGTGTTCCTTTATGACATACAATTCCTTTATATAGTATACATCGAGTTCTTATGCACAAATGTGTATCTGCATTATTTAATCAAATTAAAATAATAAGCAAGGGAAAAATATTGTATAAATGGCAATGACAATAATGATGCTGATGATGGTGAGGATGGTGATGATGATGATGGTTGATATAGCAGCAGAATTTGACCCAGGATATTTGCCGGAAACAATGAATTCCGTTTTATACAATATTTCGCTAAACGATATGCAACATTCAGTAATAAATTTCAGAATTATGACAAGATGAGGAATGCATATGCAAACAATGAAACCATAAAAGAAAGGCAGATAATTCGCGCTTCTCATTGCTTCCCGTTGCTCCCCATATCTCTCCATGGCTATGAAGACACAAAAGCTTTTGCTACAAACACAAACAATTCAACAAGGACAAACATACAGATAGGCAGACAAATATACACTGACATAAAAGGCAACCATTGGATATTGCAAAGTCAAAGAATAATGGACCATGGACAAAACTAAAGTTAAATAAAGCAATATGAATTACTACTATGCCACACACGATGAACGTACAATAGAAATCTTATACCATGCAAAGGTAATCCCAAGTTAAAGCTCACTTCCGGTATGATAATGAAGATCATCATGAATATGTTGATGATGATGATGTTGATCTTGATGATGCAGAACGCAGAAAATGTATAAAGAGAAATACATATCATCGCAGTTGGTTGGCACTAGGAGGTTGGAAATCATGAACCACAGACAACTGTCAAACCGCAAAATCGAAAAACAAACAAAAAAGCATCATAGGATTGGATTGGATTGAATGTGAGAATTCCGAGAATGAGAATACGATACAAATATACAAACGCATACACACATATCAACGCACTTAATTTATGAACGTGCGCCAACTGTTTAAACAAATATCCTTGCATTTCTTTGCATGCTTATATGTACGTGTATACTCAAATGTATCTGTAGACTCTCATGTGCTTGTGTATGTGTTTCTGGATGTTTGTTTATTTGTTTGCATAAGGATAGCATGTTAAAATCACAGCAGGATATAAAAAGGATACGCGCTTTAACAAGCAGACAAACAAGCAAGCAGAGACCAAACCAACAAACCAACATACAAACCAAGCGAAACATAGAAAGGAGAAGAGGTAAAAGAGAATGGACAATGGAAAAGAGCTGCAAATCAAATAAATGAAGGAAGGCGGCCAGAGAAATAAAATGGACACATATAATATTAGCGCAACGCATAACGAAAGTAATGCAAGACATGGGCATCGACATCGATGATATGCAGAATATTATGGTTTATAGTATATGGAAGGAGGAAAAAGGATTGGACAATGCAGCAAGCGACAAGCCGAATCCTTGTTTTTGGGTTAAATGGGTATATTATGTAAAATCCTTTAAAAAATTTTTAACATAAATGAACGGAAATGAGAATTGCCATAGCGCGGATGCAAAAACTTAAATGTGAATGCTGTTTGCCTAAAAGTATGCAATTGTTATTGTAATATAGACACAACGAAAGGCAATCAAATGCAGAGGAGGCAAACAGAGTGTGTATAAATAGATAAAAACAATAAAAAAGACCAAAAACAACTACAATAAAATACCATAACTGTAAAATGACAATAAAATATTGTACTCTTAGTATTGCATGAAATGAAAAGTAACAAAATGTTTAAAAAGCCAACAACTAAACACAATGGAGATTCATTCACTCAATAGAAGATGCGATAAGAATGAAAAATAAAATATAGCACAACAGGATATCAAATCAAAGGACATGAACATAGTGTAAAGCAAACAGAGCGGAACGGAAAAGAACTGAGCAGAATAAAGAATCTCCTGCTGATTCGGATGTTGGATGCTACTGTTACTCTTTCTACAACAAGCCCAAATCGGAATGGAAAAGAGTTCCAAAGAATAAAACACTCTAAAGACTAATGGAAGGAAGGGAATAAGTGAAATGATAAAAGAAAATAGAAGAATGGTGAAGGGAATAGAATAAGATACCAGAAGAAGGAACAGCAGAGTTAGCAAAAAATGCAATAATACCAAAAGTTACGAAGATAAATGAGATGCCATAAGTTAGACGACAACTTGTAGTACGCCAATGAATAAAACTCCTAAAAATAAAAAGAAAATAAACCACGAAGATCGTGAGTGAACAAAATAAAAATCAAAAAGAAAAAGAAAAATGATGACGATAAAAAAAATTATTGTTGGCAAAAAAAAAACGAAAAATTTTAAAAATGTTCACGACTTTTGAGAAAACTTTTGGGCAAAACATTAAAAGTAATAGTGAAGTAAAAAAGAAAGAAGGAAGCAAGGAAGCAAGGAAGGCAGGAAGTAAGGAACAAGTATTGTAACTAGACTTGAAGAGAGCAATAAGACTCTGAAGATCAAAAATCCCCTTTATACAATCAAAATTTTAATACATATCTTAGAAAAATTATTTGCTTTTCACTCTAAAGCAGACGAGCAAAGGGAAGCAAAACTGAAATCATTTCACTACTCAATGCTCATGAACATCAATCTGGCTACAAATAAAAAAAGAAACAAGTGACAAAAGAAAGAAATCTTTTTTATTAAAACTTACAATAATTTATAAGTAAATTATTAAAATATTCTCTTGTTTATTATACTTAATTATTATTTATAAAACTCGGTTTCTTGGGATCTGGATGTATGGTATCAATCTTAGTTTACTTACTTTCTTTTTTCGTGGGAAACAATTAGATGAGATTACTTAAAATAACGTATTATAAACATCATAGCGAATTAACAGTACCAATAACTCTTAATGCTCGTTTTAAGAAGTAGGGTATATAAAAAGTGTAGCAGCAATTGTAAGTTTCTTTTTCTTTTTAAAAAATATATTTTCATTTTTTCAGTTTTTCATTTTTCTTTTTTCTTTTCTTCTTTTTTTGGATTCGCTCACTTGCTTTGCTGGAAAGGAAATAAAAAAAACTTTGAACTTCCACTTGGCTGATGCTTGTCGTTGTTTAGCTGAGATGATTTTAACATAGCCTCACGAGTCAAGCTACCACTTTGGGATGCATGGGATGCATCATGGCTTCAATCAACCCACAAGTGACTAAAAGCAACATCCAAAATGGTTTTTTCATAGAGCAAAAGTGGAGAAATTTGCAACAATTTGCGCTCATGGCGTGGAGTAAGCAAAGAAACTTGTATTCAGCCAAAAAGTATGCAACAAAACACAGCGATGCATAGTCAGCAATAAGAACAATACTATAACAAAGAATAGAATGTAGAATGAAGAATAAAAAGAAAATTGAATGGAAAAACATTTAAAAAAAAAAAAAAAACAGAAGCAAAATACAAGTGAGAGAATAAATTGCATAACAAATGGCATAAGAGGCAAAAGACATTAATCGTCCTTCGTCGCTCACAAAAAACAAAAATTCCAAAATACAGAACGAACAAAAATATTAAAATATATTTTCCAGTGTTTTCTTTTCACCATTCTATTTTATTTTCCTGTATTTGCATTTAACTGGTTCTACCCATTTTATGTTTATGTCTGTTGCCATTCGTTAGTTTTAATAACATAAACATATAGAAATATTAAATGTATATGTATTTAAATGCATTTTTTGGTTTGAGCCACATATTGCATACTTTTAGGCTTACAAACTTTTACTTAACACATTGCATAGTTTCTGTTTTGCAAAACCATAAGATTTTGAAATATGCTTTAGAATTTTTTGTTAAAATCTCTTTGAATAAATATTTTTTTATTATTTGTCTTTTTGATTTAGTATTTTAGAGAAAAAGTAAAACAAAACACAAAAAAAAAAAAAAAAAAAAGAAGAATCAAAATTTATGCAAAATTCTAAAGGATAAAAGAATTTCTTAGTCGATTTGAATATAATCCTACTGCTATTCTTGTTCTTATTAAATTTTTACACATTTTTCTTTCTTGTCTCTTTGTTTTGTGTTTTTTCTTGTTATGAAATTTATAAAATAAAAAATATGTGTATAGAAAAATTTCACACTTCACTCAACGACTTCGCTGCATCTAATTAAAATTCGTGTATATAGTAGAAAATAAAAGGAAATGAAAAATTTACACAAAAAAGAAAATATTGTTGTATGAAAATAATAAAAGCAAAAAATTAAAATTAAGAAGAGAAGAGAATCTCTTGCTTTTGTCAATTAAAGCATACACTTTGTGCTCCTCAAAGTATGCAATAATTCATAAGCTTATGCATTAAGTTACCATCAACAACACTCCATCACTCCCCATTCCATTCCATTCATTATCATTCATTCTTTTACTTACTTACTCACTCACTTATTAGCTCACTCATTCGTTCACTCGCTCACTTACTCACTTACTCACTTACTCACTCACTCACTCACTCACTCACTTAGTTTATATAGTGTTGATTGGGGAGTTCGAGTTACTTGAGAACTTACTTCGGTTCAAAAATATACTTGTATAATAAGTAAATAAGTAAGTACTTGTGCGTAATTAGCAGTTAATTTGAGTTATCTGAAGTTCTTCATATTTTTATACAATTTTTCTACATTTATTTATTCATTTATTCCATTTTCTATTCATTCATCCATTCATTCCTTCCATTCTTTATTCATTCAATTCATTCCTTCAAAAACATGAGTTACTTAGTTTACTAAACCAACTTCTAGTTGTAATATTAATGAAAATTTTACGTATTAGTATGAATAAATAAGTTATTAAATTATTGAACCAATAAATGAATACAGGAATGAGTAATGAAGTCATGAATGCATAATTGAATGAATGAATAATCGAATCTATTATTGATATACGTATATGTATAGTAAAGTGCAACACAATCAAATCACTGAAAAGTGAATATGCATAAATAGAGCCAATTGCTTTAACAACAAATACACATACATAACATAGTAAGAGAAGCTATACATTTCAATTATATAAACAACGACGTCAACATCATCATCACAGTCATTATTATCAGCATCATTATTGAAATAATCTTTGACGATTATCATTATTATCGTTTTTACTATCATCAGCATCATCATTACGTCGTCATCATCATCATCATCATCATCATCATCGTTGATATTAGAGCATTTCAGTTTCTTTCGTTCCTTGTAGTATATCATACTCGTATAATATTTACTTGATTACACAAATACACAAAACTTAAATACAAATACTCACACATATAAATACTGGGTCCGTCATTTTATAGTTCTGTATTCATATTGAATCATCAGACTGTCATTTAGTAATTTGGTCTTAGTATTCTGTCTTCGTGACTGGCTCGTTGTGTCGGAGGTTAGCGCGCCGAGCTTACATCCTGGAATCGTGGGTTCAATTCCCGTTTCAAGTCTGGTCCTGCACTCTCCTAACACTTTCCTCTATCCTTTTTAACTCTTCCCCTGAGCTAAAGGCTCTGTTGCTTTTGCTCATAAGCATAATAACTATGTTATATTCTCTTATATATAAAATACGAGTGTAAGGATTTTTGTGACTATTTTGCTCCTAAACGGCTGGACCAATTTTGATGAATTTCTTTTTTATTGAACATATGGAGTCACCTAGATGGGTCTTAGCAATAGTTTAACCAGGTAGATAGCGATGTTGTCGAGATCTTGCCTGTTTTTGTTACTCCTTTTAAACATATTTTCTCTCAATTTTGGTTTGTTGATAAGAAGAGGCTCGCGGGAGTTATCGTGTACCAAAAACTATGTTCTGTTCTGTCAACGTTTTTCTTATTTCCCGTAATTCGTTTGGTTTTTGTCGAGAGAAGGGTGCGAGAGGGATTTAGAATTTTGTAAATATTGGATATTTGTTATGTGTGTATGTATGTAGTTGTTGTTATTATTTTTGCAAAACCATTTCTTATCATTTTTATACTTTACTTCTTCGTGCAAGTGTTTTTTTGTGACTTGATACATTGATTTTTTTTTAAATATTGAAACAATGGTGCGCTGTGTTCTTTAACGGTCATCTTTCATATTCAAATGTAATAAATTCAAGTATGGTCATTGAAACATACAAAAAAGAAAAATAAAAACAAATTCAAGAGAAATTCTTGGCAAAGCATAAAAGAATATTAGATCACATGATGTGCGAGCGAGATAAACGGTGTACGATGTGAGTTGATCACATTTAATGCCAGTCACAGTTAAGAATCCATGTGTGTATGACACTTTGTAAAACAGTTGGCATAGTAAAATTCTTCTTGGTTACTATAAGACGTGTTCGGAGTGAATTGGAGAGAGATTTTTCTGTGATTATATATAAAACTGCTAATATTATTATCTAAAAACCAATGTTGAATACAATAATTAATGTGATTTATTTTAAGTAGATTATCGGTGTGTAAATAAGTAAGTGCATCAAACAACACACGGAAAGTTTTCAGTGAGTGTAATTGAACTGCACAGGAATTTGATTTGAGTGCTTCTTGCGGAATATCTTATTAAATACGGCGCATATATTTCAGTGAGTGAATTTAAAAGATAATTCTAGTAAGTAAATTAATTTATTTTAAGTATAAATACAATTTTAGCCTGCGTTCCTTCCCTCTCTTTTGCTCAATAATTTTTTTTTTTGTTTTTTTGCATTTGCAGAAATTGCGGATTGTTTCGTCTACGGTATAGTTGCGATTTTTCTTTTATTACAGACGGCTACTGGAACATAAAAAGGCTTGAGTTGGCAATCTTTTCTTCAGTTTCTCTTAATTACAGTAAGTGAAATTATTTATTTTAATTAATATAAATTATTGGTTATCTTGTAGTTTTTTTTTTCACCACTGACACACATACATACACACACATTCACATATGCCTCAATCATTTTGTTAAGCGTATAGAGAAGAGAGAGAGAGAGAAAAAACAGACATGGCAACACTTGTACTAACAGTTGACTTACTGTGCCTAACAAAAAATCTTAGCATACATACATATACTGGTATGCATTTAAATAGGGACAAGAATTTTGAAATGAATTTTGATTTTAACTTAAAAAGCAAAGAACCGAAATTGAAAAATATATTGTTTTCATTATTCAGTGGTATTGTTTATTAAGTACAAAAAAGCAATCACTGCTAAATCACCAGAGGTTTTTTTTTTATTATTTTTCTGCTAAAGCTCTTAAAAAAATTAGTATTTTTTTTATCGTGCACTTGAATAGGTAAATCTCTGATAATAATTATATTTTTACTAATGATAATGCTAATATTTATATTAAATAATTGTTTAATCATGTGTGGAGCCACTATTCTTCAAAATAACCTCATAAATCCTGTCACTAAGGGAATCATATAGACTCTTAAAATAATTTAAGGATATTTCGCTCCTGTGATGGCATCTGTAAGTGACTGTACGTTTTGAAATTATCACCCAGACTCATATAATTTTCTTGTCAGACACTCTCATACATTCTCAATTATATTGAGATCAAGAGAATAAGGAAGCCACTCCATTCTACTTCTGAATCCAGGTTTTGACCACCCGAGCTGTGTGTGGACTGGGCATTATCTCATTGGAAAGTATACGGTTATCGTTCGAAAAGATTATGTTAATGTCAGGAAACTCATTTTGGAGCATTCCTTATTATTGATTTTGGATGACACAAATTGCATGTATTGTTGGCATGTTCCATACTATGAGATTGCTCTCCATACTATTTTTCTTCCAAGTCATGTGATAACGATGTTTTTTCAAATTTGTTCAGCAATTTTACTGTACAGTAAGATCACATCCCTTATAAGTAATTATTTTGCGTTTTTCTTCCGATATAAGAGCTTTACCATGGCACATAACATGTTATATATATTTAAAAAGTATATTTAATTACAAAACACAACCTACACCACGGGGCTTTTTATTTAGAATGAAGAAATCACATTTGTCCCTATTCAAGTGCATGCAAAAAGGTAAAACATTCTCATTATGTTCAAAGCAAATTAGAAAATAATTCAAAATGGTAAATTATTGCGATCTCTCTCTTATGTCCAAAGTTCGTTAATACTCTCTATGTTACGAAACAGCAAAGCACATGAAAATATCAACAAACGATTAAGACAAAAATAAAATGAAACATTTAAAATTTTTTATCCCTATTCAAGTACATGCCAGTGTATATATATAATATACGAATATATGGATTTTTGTGACAATTTTTCTCCTAAACGCCTGGACCGATTTTGAGGAAATTTTTTTTTTGTGCTTATGGAGTCACCTACATGGGTTGTTGCCAAGACTTTTTAAGAATTTTTTAACAAATTTTTTATCTAGCGCAAGCTATGCTAGAACGATTTTAATAGTTTTGTTTTTTTTAAACAGCAAATGAATGCTAATAAATAGAGTTGGGTACTTTTTGTTTTTGCATTTTTTAAATTTTAATATACCATTTGTAAGTATTATTATTTTGGAAAACCGTTGCAAGACCCAAGCACAAACCGTTTTTTACGTTTTTTCATTGCTATGCTTTGGTTATTGTTATTGTTGTATTTTTCCTCTCCGAGTACGCAAAAGAGAATTGCGCTCTTCGTTCTTTATACTCTTCACGTAGTGATTAGCATTATAAGTTTGTAATGAACTTTGTAATGCAAAGAAGGAGACCACATAAAGTATATATAAATTGTTCATCAGTGCGACGAGACGAATTGATCTGGCCATGTCCGCCTGTCCGTCTGTCAGTCTGTCTGTCTTTCTGTATGTATGCAAAGTAGTCCCTCAATTTTGGTAAGGAGGAAAATAAATACGTAACTTGCATAGAGCTAATATGTTATAAACATATATGATTTTTTGCTAAATAATGTATAACCATATATATATTTTTAGGTTTTTTCTATTATTATAAAGAAAGATCGTTTCTTTGTCAAAATACTTTTCCAAATCATTGTATGTGAAAGTTGTTGTGAAGATAAACGACAAAATTTACTTTGTTTTGAAATTGTCTGTTACTAGATGGCATACCCTGTATGTGTCCAAGGGAATGTAACAGAAAGAGTGCGGGAGTGGATGTGAGCGAGAATCAGAGTGAGAGAGTTAAATACGTACTACATAAAGTTCATGTACATATTAGTAAAAGTTACTTTTTAGTTTGTACAAAACTCATGAGTTGCATACTAATTTTTCGTTTTTTTTTTTTTTCATTTAGTACACTCTTTCTATTTTGCTATTTCTTTCAACTCATCCGCTTGCTTCTCCTTTCATCTTTCTCCTTGTTAGTGTGTTAGTCTATTACATTGTTCCTTGTTTCTTGTTACTGTTACTGTTACTGTTATTGTTGTTGTATATGGAAGGAATTACAGTAGACAAATATTGTTTGGCAATTTATTTATTTTTCTTTTTCGTTTTGGTTAGTTATTCGTTGTTGTTTATTTTTTGTCTCCCAATTTTTTTTTTTGTTTGTTCTTTTATTTTCAGTGGTTTTGACTTTGTTTTTTATTTCTCTATTTCTATTTAATTTTCAAATGAAGCAAACAAAAAGAACAACAATAACAACTACTCATAGTTACGTACAAATATGTACATATAGTGCCATATCTTCTACTCTACAAATAACTATGTACAAGTGCTGCAATGCATACAAAACTATGTGGAAAATGTTGAATGAAAATAGAAAATTCGAATAGAATAGTATAACCACAGGGCGCAAGTTAAACTTGAAGAACAAACAATATAAAATATGTATTGTTGTATTTGGCAATTCAATTTAATGAAATATGTATGGATGTATGGATGTATGTATGTATGTATGTTATTAAAATTTAAATAGAACAGAAAGCAGGGTCCTCAACAACAACAACGAGAAGTAGAACAACAACAACTAGAACAAGAACAAGAACAAGAACAAGAAAAATACAAAGCAGATTCAATGTTATTATTAATAAAGTTTCTTTGTGCGCTCAGTGAACCCTAATTCTCAATAAGTTGATTGACATCTAATTGTAATTAAGATAAAGTTTTTCCTAACAAAAATCTTTTCAAAAAATTCTAATACGTATAACGGTAAATGGTTTTTAAACCGCTTTTGTGCTCCATACTACAAAAGGGCTGCGTTACTAGGAAGCAAGCACATTGTTGTAATGCCAAAAACATTGGTTAGAAAAATTATAATTGAAATGTTGATTCTATTAAACGAAAGGACAAAAGAATTTTTAAATAAAGACCATTGAGAATTAACATACATACGCAAGTGAAACAGATGAGGAAAGAGAAAATTGTTTCAATCTACCTTTGTCCTGGCTAACAAGGATGATTATGGTGATGATGATGATTTTTCTCAAACTAACGACGCTTAAATTCTTCTTTATTCTTTATCTTTAATTATGTATGATGATTATCTAATAAGGTTTCTTATAGAAAACCGTTAGCAAATTCCAAGGCTCTTTCAATACTTAATGAAAATATTAATAGTTTTTGCACAAATTCCATTTATTTGATAAAGCCCCATAAAAAAGGATATGCTCTATATTCTCTCACTATAAGCTCCATTTAATCAAAATCCCATATATTGCACACACACACACACATATATATATATATATATATATATATATGTATGTATGTAGGTTTGTACGTATGTGTACCATACACAGTTAAAAACAGGCACAATTGATTGATTTACTTTCATAAAATGCTCATTTATGGCCTTGGATTAAGAGCAAATGAGCTTAACTACAAGTTCAGCTCATGGAATGGCAGGATAATGATTGCTCCTGCTGCTACTACTACTACTAAAATTACTACTAATACCACTCTATGCTACTGATCCTGTTGCTATTGCTGTTGCTGTGGATGTTCTGCCGGACACGTTGTACTCTGTAAATTGCCACTTAAAAGTACATAAAATTAAGAAGAAGTGTAAATAAGAGCTGAGAAAAAATAATGTAAAGCTTCAACCAAAATAAAATCTCACGTCCACACACATTCATTCATGATGTTCATAATAGCGCAAAAGAATAATGGAAGGCGGCTCAACTCAACTCAATTCAACTCGAGAGACAATTAAATTAAAATGATGACTTACATAGCAACTCGTATATGGATGGCTACAACCCACAACTTACACATCAACTTAGCTTACGTATTACCTATCTAGCTGACACTCTCTATTGTATCTACGACGAACCTATGTGTATGTATACCTACTACTTGCTACCTGGATATTAATGCAATATACTTACTTAGGATGCTTTCTTAACTACCGTTTTTTTTTTCAATTGTTTCTTGTTGTTGCTTTTTGTGTTTTTAATGGTTGCCGCAAATGAAGCAAAGGAATGGCAATACACGAATGAATGAATGCATGGTGGACAAAAAAATATGAGAGGACAAAGCTAAAAGGGCAGGACATTGAATTCAATGTCGAATGCTGGCGCCACAAGCTGCGCTAGCAACATAAACGTTCGAAAGCAATTACAATTAAAGTATTTAATTAGGGAATTACGTGCCCAAACACCCAAATACAAAGATACACATGTGTATGTATATAATTTATATGGATGTATGTATGTAAACACATAGACGAAAAGGCACCAGAATAAGCGTGACACGCACATGATGATGATGATGATGATAATGATGATGATGATGATGACGATGACGATGATAAAGAAAAGAAGTGAAAAAATATTAAGCAACAACAATAAAGGAAAGGATAACAACAACAGCTTCCTTCTTTTATCCGCAACGAAGTGAAAAAAGAAAAATCAAAAAAGAAGAAAGCGAGGAAAACCCGAAAAATGAAGACAATAATAACAACAACAGAAACGAAAGCAGCAGCAACAATGAGGAGAAAAAAAATTGTATAGTAAAAGCAATAAAAAGCAAAGGAATACGCTTCAGCAATTTGTACTTTACGCTGTTATTCATGGCCTTGTAGTATATACATACATATGTACATGCTGTGTGTGTGTGCGTGTTTCTGTGTTTGTGTGTGTGTGTCTATGGATGGAGGAATGTTTGATTGTGTGAATGTAGATGAGTGTGTGAGTGGGTCGGCAATAAAAAGCATAGTAAATAAAATGAAGAACTATAAAAACGTACAACAAAAAAAAAAAAAAAAAAAACGAGTACACACACACAAACACACACTCACCGTGCACCCACATATTAGGATATATACATACATATATGTATATATATAAGTATATCAACCCACTCAGTTGAGAAGAATAACAGGACATCAGCTAAGAGGCCAGAGATGTCAAGAACAAAATTTAAAAAAAAAAAAAAAAAAAAATTGAATTTAAGCCTTTGTCACACTTCTTTCTTTTCATTTACACTTATTCATTCAGAAATTGTTGAATTAAAATTAATGTACCAGGAGTATTTCCGATTTCCGTGATCCAATTTATTTTTAAAAAACCACATATTTCCAGTTGTTTTGTTTTTTTTGTTTTTGTTTTTGTTTTCAATGAAATGCTAATAAACAACAAGATACACATGTGTCGCACAAGTTAAAAAGTCTCAGAAATCACAAAAATATGATTAGAGGCAATAAAAAGTTGACCTGATTTGGCCAAGCATTACTTTGTTCCTGATTTCTGTGAATTATCCAGAATCCATTCAGCAGAAACAATATGAAAATGATCAGAGACAACATGATTATAGCAAGCAAAATGTTTCACAAACCTACAAGCTATTGGAAATTTTAGAATCCAATGACTTACGAGTATCTCTCAGGCACTGACAACGGCACTGACAACTGCTTATACTTGGATTAACTAGAAGTAAGGTATATTAACAAAAGAATTTCCATTTAAGATGACGATCTCTATGTGAGATATGGAATAATAAAACTAACTGATACACAGGCATCATAGTGAAGCGTAATAGATCTTTATAGGTCACAGTGTAAGCATGACTAAAGTAAATAATAATAGTATATAGACAGACAAGTCTTAATAAGCTGAAAGTTTTATAAAGTTAGAGGTTCGAAGGCGATCAGACACCGCCCTAGTTCTAACCATAAACGATGCCAGCTAGCAATTGGGTGTAGCTACTACTATGGCTCTCTCAGTCGGTTTCCGGGAAACCAAAGCTTTTGGGCTCCGGGGGAAGTATGGTTGCAAAGCTGAAACTTAAAGGAATTGACGGAGGGACACCACCAGGAGTGGAGCCTGCGGCTTAATTTGACTCAACACAGGAAAACTTACCAGGTCCGAACACGATACACGTGTAATACAAATTGATAGCTCATTCTCGAATCTATGGGTGGTGGTGCATGGCCGTTCTTAGATCGTGGAGTAATTTGTCTGGTTAATTCCGATAACGAACGAGACTCAAATATATTAAATAGATATCTTCAGAATTATGGTATTGAAGCTTATATAGCCTTCATTCATATTATCTGTATTATCTGTAAAAAGTTATATGTGTTTGAATGTGTTTATATAAGTGGAGCCGTAGCAGTTGGTTTGTTCCATTATAAGGACACTAACTTCTTAAATGGACAAATTGCGTCTAGCAATAATGAGATTGAACAATAACAGGTCTGTGATGCCCTTAGATGTCCTGGGCTGCACGCGCGCTATAATGAAAGTAGCAACTTGTATTTCCTAAACCGAGAGGTAAACCTTCAAGCGTATTTGATTTTTTCCCCTATTGTATTTACACATTTCCCAATCGCTTCTTTGTTAACTATGCACGTACAATTAGTTTAAGTACAAAATACTTTGCAAATAAAACTAAATTCGATTGAGAATGGCATTAAAAATAGAAATGTACTGCATTTTGTTATAAATTTATTCAGTAATAAAAGTTAACTAGAGTAAACGAGAAAGATAATTTAAATGCTCTTGTATGGAGCGCCCTTTAGTTTTTTCTGTAACGTTTTGTTCTTCTTAGTATTCTTTGTCTTTTTGGGGTTTGCTGGTGCTTCCGTTAAAGCTATTTGTGTTGCCTGTGTCGCTTTTGCTGCTTCGGCATTCATGCCTAATGCTGTAGCCAGTGCAATCACTGATGATGCTGCTACCGGTGTTGTGGTTGCCATTGCTGCTGCTACCGGTGTAGCGGTTGCCATTGCTGCTGCTTCAGCTTCTGCTACCAGTGTAGCAGTTGCCATTGTTGCTGATCCTGCTACCGGTATAGCAGTTGCCATTGTTGCTGCTACTGGTACCAGTGTAGCCGTTGACAATTGTACCGGTCCATCCAGTATATCTGAAGTTGTTGGTGATTCTTGCAGTGTATCTGCAGTTGCTGCTGCTCTCGCCTCTGGGAGTGCAGCTTCGGGAGCTGCTACTGCAGCTGCTGGTGCGGCAATCGCTTCAACACGCTTCTCAGTTACTATGCGTAAAAACTTCAGTATCATTATAATTTTGTTAACAATACCCCATGCCATGGCTTTATCAAAATATGTATAGATAATTTTTACAGAAGAAAATTTTCGTTGAATAAATTTCTATAGACAAACTTAGTATTTTTAAATAAAAGTTCACTTTGTGTAGTAAATTTTCAAAGCCCACTTTGTCACTAAATAATAATCACTAGAAATCAGTATTTTATAATTATTCTAGTTCGGCACAATATTGATTGAGTGCATAAGTATACTGAGGGGTGCTTCACAATTAAATTTAAAGTAAGAAAATCACAAATAGAGATCTATGAGGATAAATATAAATCTATCCAAAAACTGGTTGTGGTAGACATAGATTTGTATGGAAGCTTTATGATATAATCTTAATTCTAATAGATCTAAATTGTTGTTTCTCAAAATAAGTCACATCTCTAGTTACTTTCATTTGGCAAGCATCATATCTGAGATGATATTTTTTATAGTACATACAAAAACCATCAAAATTTGAAGTTAGTCGGTTATCGTGACATGCAATATATTATTGTATATTTCCTAAAGCGTTGCACAAACCCCCCACCATCGTTTCCACAAATAAATAATTTTTATCAAGGTAATGAAAAATAATTTTTTTATTTTATTGTGTTGATTTCAAGTCTAGGAAACCTTAACAACAAAATTTAAAGAAAACTAATACACAAGCAAACTTGTCTGGAGTGTAACAAATCAATAAATATCGAGAAGCATTCATGTGAACGTTTAAAAATAGTTGAAATTTTTAGAGCAATCTTTATGTTGACAAATGTTTTCCTGACCAAAGAAGCTATGACATGTGATTCCGACAAACGGAGATGCCTACGGGCTTATGTTGGACACTTCGGGAATCTAAAATCTAAACAAAAAAGCAATCAAAAATCGACATAACAATAAAGATGATAAAATAAGCAAGGAATTGAAGTGGAGTAGGGTATGAGGGCAAATGAAAAGAAAAACATACCATTGACTTTATATTATTTATTTTTATAAAGAAGAGTCGAGTAGATTAGATAGAGTAGAGAACTTGGAACCTTGGTTTGGCACCAATTCTATTCATTTCATTTCAATTCAAATAAAATTACATTTTTATATTTTTGGTTATTTTTTTGAATTTATTTATACGTATATTTCTTATATGCACATTTATTTCTTATTATATAATGATTTTTTTATTATGTGTTTAGCAGATTTAAGACTTTTTTTTTTTTTTCTTTCATTTTCTTACTTCTTAGTATTTAAAAAAAAAATATGTATTCAAGCTATGCAAAGAGTTAGAAAACTTTCTTGATTAAATTCATCATTATTGAAGAAGGGTGTGTGCTTTGTGAACAAAAGAATTTACTTCTTGGAAATAACACATATAAACTATTTAGAAACAGCTTTAGATGATGTTTTAAAAGACTCTTTGGAAGACCTTTTTCGAAGACCCTTCAGAAGTCCTTGGGAACAACCTTTATAAATTCCATTAGAAGTTCGTTTCGATGGCTCTTTGCAAGAATCTTTAGAAGACTCTTTAGAAGACTCTTTAGCAAACCTTTTGGGAAAAACTTTAGAAGATCCTATGGAAGACTTACGGTGCTTTTGCTCTGTCACAAACAATCAGTTTCATAATATTACTATCATATACTCGTATACTGAGCTTAATCTGTAAATTATGATTTTCTAATTTGTTTTTATTTCATTTACAAATCGTAGATTTTTATCTGTCTAAAGACTGGGTTTAAGCTATCAATAATAAATTGTGTAATTTTTTTTATATTTTCAGTAATAAGGAAATCTCGCCATACGGCTCCTGGTTAACGTGTTGTTCAAATTCTTTGTGAGTGTTGTTCAAAAACTTATCGAGTATTTTTTTCCAAAATTTTATCATTTCCTTTGTGATCATAAGGGAATTTTATATATCGCGGTCCACGTGTCATCGATTTTCGATTTATTGTGTGTTGTTATGTTGCTACACATGCCCCTAACATATTTTGATATTATTAGCCATTTCTCGTTTTTAGTTTTCATTTAATAGGTATAAAGATTACACGTGTTTAAGATTGCTTTTTGATTTTGAAGGAAAATTGATGAAAGAATCTTTATTATTTTTTTTTTCGACGTCTTAACCATATACGAATATTTAGTCACCATTTTTTATCCTTTTGAGCAAATCATCCTGTGCGATTCTTACGGGACGGTTCCTTAGTTCAAACTGCTTCAACGTGTTCGTAGATTGTTGGCGTTCTGGGTCGTCCAGAGCTGTCCTCGTCATTGACATCTTCTCGGCTTTCTGTGATGAGCTAGTACTACTTGTAAGCCATGGATATGGCCAAATGCTACAGTCATTACTTCAGATACAATATATGTTAGGGTCATGTGTACCGAAATAACAAAAAAATAAAAATTGTAAATCGAGATATGTAAAAATTCTTTTTACTTTTTGAACACACATAGACCATGTTAGTATTTAACCATGTTTTGTAATCTGACAGAAGGACTAACAAAGCACAAAGTTTGATGGTTGACCTGGCCACTTCGTCCACATAGACACACAGACAAACACACACAAACACACACAAACACACAAAAGGCAACAGTTTAAAATTGTTGTGCCAAAAGAATGAATGTTTTAAAGACTTTATAAATAGTAGTACATCTATATAAGTACATATGTACATAATATGTGTTCGTTTCGTTTATCATTAATTTTTTTGTTGATCTGCCATGCGTACGAATAAAATTTATATTCATCATACATAAGCGACTTGTGCAAATATTAGCTTATGTGCATTAGTCTGCGTCAAGCTAATTACACGCATTTTAAATTGAAATTAAAACACTCACGCTCTCTTAACACAAAAGAAAGTAAATGTAAAGATACACAAAGCCAGTGAATACATACACACACACACACACACTTAGCCATATAAATATTCAAACAAAAAAAAGGACACGGGAACAACAAAAATAATAATAAATGTTATAAAAGAAGCAAAAAGAACCATAAGATACTAGATAAATAGATACTCATAGTAGATACAATAGATAAAGATACACACCGTACACATTCATTTGAATGGCAGTTGTATTGTATTTAAGCATATACCGTGAAATGACGTGACATGATGTTATGCGATGCGATGCGACGTAACGTGAAGCTTTCACATTAAGTGCACGCTTAGAATTTATTCAATTCAATTCAATATTATTTTGATGTTATCGCATAATAATATTAAATAGTAAAATTAATTGGCATTTTATTCATAATCATTTAATGGATCAACATAATCATTATCAATAGTTTGCATGCTAGAAGATTATAGATTTTTTTGTATTAATTTAAATCAAAACAATTCAATTCAATTATCAAATTATCTCTTGGAACTTCAGAAGTCTTGCAAAAAAAAAAAAAAAAAAAGAACTAACTGAACCTTCTTCCTGATTTGAAAACTAGTATATTGATTCAAAATAATTATGTTATTACAAAGGTTAGAATTATAAATTGTAATATGCAATATTGTACATTTATATGGAGATATAATACTCGTATTATAAATAGATGGAGCACCCATTTTATTTGCTTGTTAGATTCTCTTGAAATCATAAGAAAGTCTACAACATTTTGTTACCGGCCATCATTTAACAATCATCTCTCAAAAATCTCTGACTAATACAATATATTGCACTTTGAAATGCCTCTATATAAATATCAAGGCTGCAAATTGAATTGTACAAAGTTATCAGATTTATCCACTAGACAAACTAAGAATTTAGCTGATTGAACTTAAATCGTTGGACTTCAAGCATCTGTTTTGGACATTGACAGTTCTTCAATGTGCAATAGTTTCACGTTTTCCACATTTCTTTTGCCTCTTTAAGCATACAATAAAATCTCCTGAATGTCTTTGGCAAATTTTGTTCATGTAATTTGATATCTAAACTGATTTCACACGATGTCGTACGAACATTTTGCTGCACACCTCAGAAAGCAATGAATAGTAGAGACGTTTCGATCAGCCGCCCATGGAAACTGTTCTGTTTTATTCACGTGTCTTAAGGTTATTCCACCTTGAATCTTGTGTTATTAAATATAGCATCCGAAATAAGCATATGACTGAATTGAGATCTGGTGAATGTTTATAAACTATGCATATGTTTGGTCAAACAAAATTGTTGCATGCTAAAAACTAGTATTTCTTGCAGCAGGGAAGTCCAACGTTTTTGTTTGCATTTGGCACAGTTGGACTCCAATAAAAGCCAGAATTCATCTTTCCATGTGAAATATTTAGATATGTTCTTCAAGAACGCAATGGTTTTTGCATATGCACATGCATATCATTTTTTTTTTGTAAGTTTTATTATTTCATCAATTTCATTATTTATTGAAGGCTGAGATATATTGACTGACATTTGTAGATCTCTTATTTTGGAACTGTCCTAGCGACCTAATCATTATGTCTGTGGTGCTTGCACTATTATCGGAGTCAGACTCAATAGATCACACCTTTCACCTTCTATGAACTATTATATCGCAGTCATCAATATAAGTCTCGGAATAAGTGTTTTCAATCTAATTTATCAATTTATCACTTTCCGATAATCATTCGGTTTATGCTTTCGCAATTATATCATTCTTATCTTAATAGAATTGTCTTCTAAATATAAATTCTTTAACGAATTCATAACTAACCGCTCTAGTTAAAATGTTTGTTGCCATAGAAACATATTTGGAAATCAATCAATTTGCCCTTGTTAAACATGTCAGATAATCTGTGTTTATCAATATTAATAGTATACAAAATTTTTACATTATTGATTCAACTAACAAAGCTTAAAAAAGCAACATCTTTTGTTTCTGCCTAAAATTAATATTATTAAAATATATATATTGTTTTTTTAGAAGAGAACGAGAAACAAACAGAAAAAAATTCAACACAATCGCTAAAAGGATCAATTATGACTGAAGAACAGCAAACACAAGATCTAAGCGTACAGGCAATAGAAAAAAAATATGTTGAATATGGTATACCAAGTATGACATTGACTAAATTTTTAATTTTAAACGGTGAAATTCCAAATTTGGAAACTTTAACGGAGAAAGTGGGACCAAAGAATAAAGTCCATGTTCCTGATTTTGAAACTATTACTTCAGAAAATATAGAAATTCAGCCCATAAATCCTGAAGAAAACATCTGTATCGACGATGGTGAAGACGATTCAAAACTTGTTGTACCCAAAAAAAGGTTAACTTCAATCCTGCGACCCAGCGAAACTTGGCTGAATCAAGAGATACTTATTGAAAATACTGATGGAGTCCTAACCGAAGATATATGGGAACATTTGCTGGAGACCAATAAAAGAACTGATGGTACTGTAACCATTGGAAAATATACTTTTCCAGTTCATATGGTCTGCTTGAGAATCTATGCAAAATATTTTTTAAATTATCCATATACGGTTGAATTCACATTTGAACCAGATTTGGTACCTCCGGATGGATTTCAGGCAGCTTATGATTGGATGCGCATTAAAGAATATAATTTGGATATATGTGATGTTGTCAGTACATTACAGGTAGCCATACAACTCAAGATTAAAGAATTAGAGAAAGATCTCTGGCGTATTCTTATGGATGATGTATTCTATGATGAAAACGCTTACTACGTCTTTAAACAAGCATTGAAATTCAAGACTTTAAAGCCAGTGTGCCATTTAATGCTTGGTCGCGTGCATCGATATCTGCTCCTAATTGTTTCGAAAAAGACTTTTTCATTAATTGATGCCGAGCTGATGGAAAGTATGATTTCCTCCGACTATTGTGGCGTCAATTCCGAAGTTGAAATATTTTATATCGTATTATTTTGGATAAATTTGGACATAAAAAATCGTCATAAGTATTTGGAAAAATTTATGCAGCATGTACGATTTGGCTACATGCCACCTCTATTTCTTGAAGATGCCACTGAATGTTTTCGAAATGATCAAGATACTAAGATTAATAAATTTTCTAATCTTACTAATCGTGCTTTGATGCTGTTCTTTAAGGGAAAATATAACTCAACTATTATACGGGACGCAATCACTTTTTCTACAATGCGTGCTGTTTACGATACAGAAAAATTTATGGAACATTGTAAGAAAACCGGTGCAAGATATTATAGACAACGTTACTATATACGCGATGTGGTTTGCAAGTATCATGTTAAAAACATGGAAGCTCGTCAAGGTCAATACCCGAAGTACGATGAATTCTTGAAATATGTCGAAACACTGGAAACTCGGTCGGAGAAATATCCATTAAATTTTACGTCCACTCTTGATGTCAAATATTTGCAAACTCAAGAGGGTGTCGTAAATATGAATGCCACAAAGCCAAAATATGCTTTCAAGAAATGTAAGGCTGATATTTACAATCCGGAAGATGTCTCTTAAATCTTTGAATCGTTTTGTGTTCAAATTTATTTTCGAATTCTTATTAGAATGAGAAATATTAGTTTTTAATTTTTTGCATATAAAATTTTAATAAGTCATTTTTACAAACATTAATATGTGAAAAATCTTTAAATGTTCAATAAAACAAATTTAAGTAACAACCACAAATTATTAAATATTTAGTATATGTATTTACTGTGAATGGAACATGTTCTTATATCTCCACTAAAATAGTATAGTAACCAGAGAGTACTTCTCGTTTTTGAGTTTTTAAGAAAATTTTCAAAAATAACAACTTGTTTCCTAAACTATTGTAATTCTCATATATAGACACACATATGCATGCATACCAAACAAACCATCATCATCACCATCATCATCTCAATCATCATTGGACCAAACCATCATCACAAAATCAACTGTCAGTCAGTTAACCCTTTTCGTGTTAGTTCTTGGTGTTGATTTAAATATTGTCTTCTATTCCTTTTTCGTTTTGCCTTGCTATGCGGGCCTACCCCATCTACACTTTTCGTTTGTCTTCAATTTAAGTCCTTTATGCTGTCAAGGATACATTGTACGTATACTTTCCTTCCCATCCTATTCATGACTTAACTAGAAGGCGCAGCGCAACGCGGCATTTGCTTCATCTTGACATTGCTACGCACTCATTCACATACTAACTCACCAAATTCACTTCATATCATTTCACTTCACTCCACTGCACTCCACTCACTTATCCATTCATTGTTCTCATGATTGGCGGCAGGTTTTGTTAATTTACGTATTTTTGGTTTTCCCCTTTTTTAACTTATCACTTGAGTCTTTTTTTTCCTCAATCTTCAGAATAACTTTCACACAGTGTGTAGTATGAACAAGCATTAGCACTTTGACTGGACGTATGTAACGCATAGAACTGAGTGTCGGATATAAATTATACCTAGACATATATCTATGAAAATGTTCAGTAAAATGAAGAGAAACGAATTAGGCATGTCTATCCATCGTTTGTATAATACGTATATACCTATGTACATATATCTAATGAGCTCAAATTTGACTGATGACGGACATTCATTTAAAAATGTTCTTACTTTATCTTTCCATAGCCTAATAGAATAATAAAATATTGGTATTCTAATCAATTCAAAATGACAGTTAACGAAATATAGAGAAAAATTCGCTTGTGAAAGGTATGTAAACGTCGGTGAACCGATGTTATTGATTCTATCTTATTTTCTATTGTGTGCTCTTCTTAATTTGTTGTTGCAATGCGTTGAGTTACTCAGACTAGGTTGTTATTTTATTACGTTAGTACACATTTTTTTTCTTTTTTTTTTCATATCTTGTAGGCAACAGGATAGCGCACAATACATACACACACACACGCACATTCATACACATGGATACATTTTCAGTGCGTAGTATAAGACTGACAGACAGGCAGGCAGACAGACAGACAGAGAGAGAGACAGAGAGATAGTTCAGTTCAGTTTTTATTGTATGTACGTTATGTTAGGAAAAAAATGTGGAATTGGAATGATACAGTAACGTACCTTAGGAAATATAGACAGGATATAAGGAAACGCCTTTAGGGTAAACTGATGTTTTTGTTTCGTTATTTCGTTTAACGAGTTACGGGTGAAGAAGGCACATGCCAAGTCAACATTAAATTCTTGTTTCATTCGCAGACAAAATAAAAATAAAGAAACAAGGGAAAGGAGATTGAGAAAATGTTGATGGCGGTGTTGCAAGTTTAGGAAAAAACAAAGTAAACGAGGAAATACATTCGCGGCATTTTTGTGGTCTTTTTTTGATTTTGGCTTTTTCGGTTTGGGTCTGACGTTTCCCTTTTTTAGGCTGAGTATTGGTTTTTTTTATTCTTTTGAGATTTCTTTCAAATGAACTGAAGCATATACATGCATATCTATTCCTGTTTTTTTTTTTTTTGAAGTAGAAACTCCTATCTGAAAGTGTGTTGAGGAATGTGTAAAGTGTTTCTAAATACTTTGTACATAGTGAAATGATTCAAAGAGGTACTTACTTAAGGACAAACGCCTAAAAGTATACTACAATAAATAGCTTTGAATACAAAATGAAAAATGGAGAAAATTTATTTACAATTTCATAATATTTATCCAATACTATTTAATCGTTTCTGAGAATATCAATTCAAATTTGCCTTATTGACCCATTTAAATAACAATTTACATTTATATCAAAACAAAAATCATTTTCAATTATTAATTTGAAATCTAACAGAATTCGATGTAAATTCTATGAAATATTTATTGCAAAGATTAAAGTTGAATTTATGGCAACGTGTTGTGTCCCACAGACAAAACATGTTGTATATTTTTAGTTCTGTTTATTGTTTTCGTTTTTGATAATTGTGAGAACTTTTTGGATGGTAACATAATATATTATTTAACGAAATGAAGTGAATTTTGTATAATATTATATACTCTCTCTCTCTCTCTTGCTCTTAACTATGAGTACTTACAAAGTATTGGTTGATTGATTGATTGATTGATTGACTGATTGCTATTGAAGTATATATGATACTTTCTATAGATTTCCTTAGATGAATTCATAAAATGAAATTAGCATATCAAATACAATAAAAATGTCATTTCTTTAAGGCATAAAAGTCATTAAGTACAATAATAATGGAATGACCAAGTAGTTTTGCCTAAAGTTGAAATAAAAATACAAACTTATTAAGATTCATTCTTTGTTTAGATGAAGTATATGTCATCGCATTATACTTCTTTATGTATTGAAAATATCCATATAGATATACACATAACTTTCAATCAGAATTTACTTATGCATATTCCAAAATATTTGATTTTATTGTGTATAGGTTTTTTATTTTTTCCTGGCATTGACCAGCGCGCTACCCCGAGATGGCATATGCAGCACTAAATTTTATTTATATATATATTAGGTTTATAATTGTAAGTATATGAATAATAAGTATCTATTTAGTATCTAATAACATGTTCCAAATTGATTGCAATGTTGTTTCAAAATTTCAGAGGAATCGGTAAAGCAGTTTTTAAGATCTGAGGTCATGAATATACCAACATTTATATTTTTATTCATATAAAAGGTGATCTATACAACGTGGTGAATAACAAGAAACTGAAAAACTTTCTCCATGCAAATATGCATACATGTGCCAAATTTTATGGTGAACAATCAAACAGTGTCGGAGTAAATTGTTTCTAATTATAGATAAACATAAATATTGAAAACAGAAACCTGTTACGAATATGTCTGCCACTCTGTATTAATCGATGTTCCGAAAATAAAAGTCATAGATTAATATGTACAATTAACTATACATTTTAGTTAGTTGATTGTTCGAAAAGATAAAATTTTGTTAGAAATTTTCATCAAAGACATTTTTTTTTTTCTATAGTTTTCCAGCTTTCAATACCTGAGAATTCTGCCAGCTTTTTTTTGTATTCAAAAACTTGTATTCCTTTTTACAATTAACATTAATCTATTCAAATTTGAAATCATATTCAACGCATTCGTACTTAAGTGGTGGGTATGAATGACTGCATAGCAAACTAAGTAATCGGATTAAGATGAGCTTTCAACGAAATTCTGCAAACCATCATTATTTACATTCAAGCTAGTATTCAATGAATTTTCGCATGTTGTAATTAAAGTTGCATTGCTACAATCTTTATAGTGTTAATTAATTTTGATCAGTTGCGATTTCACTTGCTACTGTTTTAACCTTCAAAACAACAATTCTGAAGGTCACGTTTAAGTTGTTAATAATGTTAATTTCTTTTAAATGCAAAAATACTCTTAATTAAATAAGCAACAATAAATTGATACTCATGTAAGATATATACATACATATTGTACATATAAAGCTATAAGTAAATGGTAGAGAGACAATAATAACTTGTCAAATAAATAATATGTATTATGTGAGAGCTTAATGATGATGTTGATTTTGATGTTGACGATGATGATGATGATGATGATGCACTAAATTAACAATTTATTTATTCAAACTACTCACTTACTAAGTATGACAGTGTTGTCTCTTTTGGCACTTCATTTTGTTTTGCAAACCATTAAATGGCATTTGAAGTGTTCCAAGCTTCAAAAACGAACACAAGAACTGAACAAATAACAGAAAGGAAACAATAACAGAAAATACTTAGTAGAAAAACAACTCAAGAGGAATGAGTAGCAAAAGCAAAATTAGAAACAACAACAACATAATAGTAAAATGAAGCAATGCAAGATACTCATTCGACTCAAGTCAACTCAACTCAACTTAACTCAACTCCACTTAACTCAACTCAACGCGAGTCGACTCGACTCGACTGAACTCACTCGAACATTAAATCTCAGTAGCTTTGTTGCGTTTTGTTTGGTTGTTCTTCGTTTGTTTTTACTATTTGTTGCAACAACAAAACAAAAATTTCTCGAAAAACAATTTAAAGGCGTCGAGGCAACTTGTGCACTCGCGTTTTCATTTGCCACAATTGGGATTTAGTAGTTTCTGAGCCATAAAATGCTATGCGTTGCATGCTCCAAAGACGATGACGACGACAATGACAATGCAACAATAGTAAAGTCATGTGAGTAAGTTGCACATTGCATGATGAAGAAGTCAATGTGAAAGAGGCAAAGTAGTGAACGGGTCAGGATAAAACGCTTAACAATTGCAATGACATTGATTTACAAGCACAACACGCAGCTATATGTATGTATGTGCATATACACACACAATTACAAATGCAGAAAGACACACAGATACTCAGGGATGAGCACATGTCCCTCGTTGACAATTTCATGCCAGTTTTAATATAGAGAACTCTAAGTACAACTATAAAATATATATATACATATATATATATATATGTTCAAACTCGTAGAATATAAAAAGAATTCTATGCTGAAATTGCAATTAAAAAACAACAAAGCATTACAACGCTTTGACATTTGGCGTTCATGCGTTTCTTATTTCTTTCTTGGTTCGTTTATTTACTTAAAATTTATTAGATGCAAGCACATCTCGCTCTTCGCTATGACTTCTAGTATGTGTGGTTTACCATATATCTAGGTATATATATATGCTATATACTAAAAGGATGCCAAACTGCGGTCATGTAAAATACAATATTACATGACAACATACCCGACTACTATATATTTCCATATAGTACTTACTTCATGTACAACGTACAATATCAACCACATCATGGAGAACAGAGTTTCTTAAATTGTGCCAAGGGAGGCAAACTGTTGTTACAACTATGTAGAAATGATGTCAGTATTAAATTATAAGATAAGAAATTAGGCATAACAAAAAATTATACATTGACTTTGACCATAGCTAAGTTGTAAAACAAATTGATTAAGAAATCTGCTCCACAAACAAACTAGTCCATAGATAATCAACTGATGGGTGACTAGAAAACACAAGACGCAGATGTTTAGCCTCTTATGCAAGTTCAAACAGAGCATGTCTCTCTTTACAAACATAGAATTTGCCTACATTCAAGTAAACAGATGACTAATATTGTCTGTAAAGCACAAACCAAATGTACTCATGGAATGCATACAATTTGTGGACTACAGAGAGGCAATCATGGCAGAAATAGAATGAAATCTGACTCCAAATGCAGTGTTGATATTCATGTTGAAGGATGCAAATTTATTAAATGCTGCTAGGTGAATAAGCTTTGCAAACATTACTAATAAGTAGCTAAACTAGAGGTTTTGATCAGTGTTATATACGTATAGAGAGAAAGAAAGAGAGAGAGAGAGAGAGAGAGAGAGAGAGTTTTGTCAGAGCAGATTTTCGCATCATCTAATACCTATTAGACAAATCGTATATTCTAATTGGCCATAGAATATGTTTTCAGAAATAAACAATATATAATAATTATGTAATGAATGGTAAGTGGTGTAATTCTGAACTTTTAGACATTTTTTATTCGTTAGATACATGCATATATCGGTCTGAATATGGCCTCCCTATTCATTTATTAGTGATACACAGAGATATTTGCAAGTATTTCAGAAACTCTGGTTTACACCATTTTCTTACTTCCATCTTTATTCTGATTCAGATTCTCCTTTTTTTGTCCTTGTACAAAACGTTCAATTAAAGACAGGAAATGATGGTGTTCCGCTCATTCTATGATATTTTCTAGCCGCCAGCCAACAACGATGACTATAAGCGGCGCCATCATCATCATCATTATCATAGAGAACAGACACCATCATACGCCAAACGGATATGAATCCTTGCGTTGAGTATTTATTAGCAACAACATCATGGTCATGTATCAAATATTTAAAAAATAACACAAACATAAATACAACAAATATTTCTTTCATAATAAACAGAAAATAAAGCCGCAATTCCATAAAACTGAAGCTAAATTTAAATAAAATTATATTTATTAAGCACAACAAAATAATATCCTTAACAATATAATTTTGCTTCAGGATATTAAATTTATTTACATTTATTGTTTTACGAAAGAAATACAAAAATAGCATTTGAGTCTTCGAAAGTTAATTGGCAATAAATTTATATGGATAAAAACAAAAGAAGACGAAAGAAAGAAAGGAGAGAAATTAACAATAAACGAGCTCATTATATACAATAGTAAAGTGAAAACTTATACAACAATGAACATAAAATACTGGATACAAATTAATATACTACATACAATATGTAAGTACATGGTATATAATCTAATCTAATCAATTTAATCCTTGCAATATATTCTAACAATAATATATGATTTATTTTGATTTATTTTGATTCTCCTATTTACAGTAAAAATAATATTTGTAGTATGTTATAGAAAACCAGATAGAAGGATGTCGAAGATGCAATACTCTTCACGCATCCCTTAGAAAACATTTTTGCCTTCACTCATGTGCACACAGAAATATATCAATGTTGATTTGATTTCAGAATAAAAACTGCGTTTTAATATTGTATGGGATCCAGTAATTCTAGGATCTTGAAATCTACATGGCTGGTATGTATATACTTAGTGTCCCAATTTCAAAAGATTTTCTAATCTAAGATAAAAATTTAAATCAGAGCTTGTATGGGATGTGGCTTTTCTAGTAATCCAATGGTCTTGATTCACATGGTTGGTAAATATGAATGTTATAGTGGTCAAATTTCAAATACCTTATAATTAATTTAAATACTTCACAGGCATAGCGTTAAGCAACACTTTCTTAAAAATGTGTACTAAAATTCAAGCGCAAACACTTATGGATTCAGGACAAAGAAGTAGCTTAGTTGCGTCATCCGTCTTCAGAGATTTTCGGCATGCTTTTGATTCTACAACTATAACTTATTATGGCAAAAACTATATGTATTAGTTGTAAGTGTGAGGTTCATATATGTACAATGTCATATATTAAACGAAGTCCCAGACACTGAGGGAATGAAATTATTAGACCCCTACTCTTTATTCTCTTTATTTCAGATTTTGAAGACGAACTGCGGAAATGGGACTTGGCATCTTATGATATAAACGATTTGTTCGCTCGCCTGTAATACTGCGAAAAATCCTAGTGGCTTTCAACAAATACTGGAAAAGGAATTATTTAACTGTCAATACAAAAAACATTCAAAAAGTGCATTTTTGGAAGGGCGGTAAGTGTCCAAATATGGTTTTTACCTTCACAGAACAAAAAAATTACATAGTAAAAAATTACAAGTATCTAAGAGTTATATTCTCTTCCTCAATTGTAGAAAAAATGAATGCTGATGCTGCTGTAAAATGTGGGAACAGTGAATTGGGTGCGGCTTTATCGACAATGCGCCTATGAAAGCAGACTCATAAGCATGAGGCTTAAGATACTCCGACTTTGCATTAACAAAATGTACATCAAGAGCACCCCGAAATTATTATCGAATCACCTGGAAATACATAACGCAAATGCAAATGGGGGCATACAGATTTCCAAAAAATTTGCTTATTTAGACTATTCCACTTCCATCGCCATACGAATACAAAAGCTGAATATAGCTTGGGTAATCCAATGTGAATTATTATTATTAAGGAACATCGCCTAATCCTAACTATCTTATATAACTTTACCCAGTAATAAATTGATTTCTATAATTATTTATATTGAAATTGTTTTAGACTCAGAGCCAATATATTAAATGAATAAATTAATTTTTTATTATTTTTATTTATTAGAACTTGGAATATAATAAGAATTTTTAGCCTAGTTATGTTTATGAGCAATAGCAACAGAGACCTTCAGCTCAGGGCTAGAGATAAAAAGGATGAAAGGATATGACACGAACTTTAGCACGAAAATTTACATTAAACGACAAGGGCACAGAGAAACTTGAATGCTCCTTTACAAATTGCTTGAACGGAACCAAGCGATCAACAGATGGAACACAACTCAATACAGCTATTCACAACAACGCCCTTCCCCATATCGCCAATATGGCCAAGGAAGCTATTCAAAAGCATGGCTGCGAAGTGCTGCCGCACGCGCCATACTCTCTCGGTTTTTCACCAACGGATCAACACCTCTTTCGATATCTTTCAAAAGCCATGTGTGAATTTTAGTTCAATACTGATGAATAATTTAAAAGCTGGATGAATTTTTCAAGTAAAAATCAGATGATTTCTATCAACGAGACATTGAATATCATGTGTTGCACATTAGAATAAAGTGCAGTGAAGAATGAAAACAAAGTTAATTTTATAAAACTACGGGAACTTAGTTGCCAACTTAACACATGTATTTACATAATTAATTTGCAGTATGATTTTTACTTTTATAAATTTTAATCAATAATCTATTAGACAATGAGATTTTGTCATCTGTCGTGCAATTTTTACAATATGTATTGTATAATATTAAAAGACAAATGCCATATGTTCGTCAAAGGCCCCATGTTCGAAAATCAATTAAATATACAAACATACCTACATTGATCGAATTGAAACATTTTTTGACACGGTAAGTATGAAGAACAAAATGCTTGCAAACATTGGATAATTACTTGTCAAACATAGTTATAAGCACTTAAATTCCTAATCATAAAATACAATCGCGGGATTTTGTTATTTTAAAATGGCAATCCCGGGATATAAATTTTCTTATTTTTCACACACAAAATATTTTCAAAAACATGTTTTATTTTTCATTTCACATATTTAATAACAACAGCTCATATATTGTAAATAGTAGAACTAAAATGTAAATATAACAAAATGAACATATATTTAGAGGAATATTTATATACATCGTCTACTCCCGGGAGTTTCAGGATTTAAAAAGGGATCACGAGATTGGCATCTGTAACAAGTACATAAGTAAAATTTAAAGTATTTGATATACAATTTCAAGACAATTATATTATGCATAATTAGAAATTCTTTACCACATGACACTGCAATACAATATTATCATTACATTATCAGCTGCTCTGTTTTCTGCTGTCTGATATTATGGACACTTTGGTCATGTGATTAACACAATTCACTATTTTGATTTTGGAATATGATGGAAGTGTTCGATCCGCACTTAACTTCACAGGAACACTCTCCGGTTTAAGCTACAGTGTTTTCAAAAATTTTGATCAAATTCGATCCACTGCTTTTGGAGTCCATAGGGAACATACGGACAATATAGAGATTTTTCAAATTTTTTTGATTGTCTTTTATTTCAATTTTTTTTTAGATTTTTATAAACTTCTTTTTTAAATTTATAAATATTCTATATATAATTAATTTTTTTTTTTTTTTTTTGTTTATTCAAGTAAATTATTTATTCATATAATAGTAGAGCAAAAACGTATCTCGACAGTTGCATGCAATTGAATTTTTACCCATCTATCTTACTTTAATAGTAACAGCACATACTAAGTTTATTTTCCAAGACGCAATACAAGCAGCAATAGTAAACTCACTCAAGCTTACAAGGAGTTTTTTTCATTCATTCATTTCTTTTATTTATTCATTCAGTCATTTTCTCATTTATTCATTCATTCAAGCATTTCTTCATTCAGTCAGTGAGTCATTCAACCATCCATCCATGTTAACTCAGTCGTCGTTCAATCATGCTGAACAATAAAAATAAGAAGGAAAAGAAAAAGAAAAAGAAAAAGCCGCACACCATGAGTCCTTAACTTGGTTCCTGTGCCATTTGTCTAAATTTTCAACACCCAAAACTTTCAATGTTGTTATCTTTAAGACTTTTTCATCGACTATGGTTCACTTCAACGCCCTACACTTCGACAATCAAAGGATCTTCAACATCTTGAACATCTTCGTATTGGTCTTGTTAGTTTGTTCTTTCGTTGGTTGATTCATTCCTCTGTTTGTTCCTTCGTTCGTACTTTTATTCGTTTGTTTTGGTCGTCGTTCATCATCAACATCATTTCCATTGTAAAATCGTCACGCTTACCGTCATCAGTGACTTGTCAAGGCACGCAAGTTTCCTAAGATTGAAGCAGCCAAGAGACAAGTTGGGATGTCGTTGAGGATAATGATGATGATGATGATGATGATGATGATGATGATGATGATGCTGATAATGATAATAAACTTGTATGCTGTGTGAATAAAGGAATAGATGAAAATAGAGAATAGGTTATGAGGAGACTGAGCGCGCTCAAGTACGTATGTTTCTATGCTCCACCCAAGTCGTGTATGTCAAGTGCTTAATGTCTCTTACACATAGATACGCGAACCAAACGGTATATCTTGGAGTATGTGTGAATGCCTTTTTGTTATATAATAGAAAAGTCTTAATAACATTTTCTTTACAATCGTTCCAAAAATCATTTCTCTTTCACTCCACGCCCTCAAACACTCTAAGAGACCACAAACAATGTTAGAAGAATATTATGAAAAAATGAAGAAAAATAAAGAGATGAAAAGAGTAACTCAAGCAACTCACAAAAACAAAAATGGATGGCAAAGCAAAGAAAAGGCGGCAGGATGCCCAAAATTATAGATGAAGATGGAGACCACAATAAAAAAAGAAAACTCCAAATGTGACAGAGACTGTGACTGTGACTTTGTTCGACTTTTCTTGTTGCTTGCTCATTCTAACATTATTATATGCTGATATGTTCTTTTTTTTTCTATTATATTAAACACCACCATTATATAATAAAATGTCGCCACATTCTTTGCTTTCACATTCCTTTAATCTTCTAATCTGTTAAGTTGTGGCGTATTGAGAGTTTGGTCATAAACATTTTACGCTTTGTCGAGCAATAAGTTCGTTTCTTATTTGTTTTATGTGACTTTGTTGTCATCATCATTATCATCATCATTATCATCATCATTATCATCATCTATGTATTACTCAAGTGAACTGAACAAAATACTTAAGCACACTCACTCACTCACCATCAAAATGGAGAAAAGGCTAAATAAAAGTTATAGGCTTAAAGGTGCTTAACAAATAGCTGACCATTATACAAAATCCTTGAACCCGCAGCCAGCTATCAAAAAACAAGCAACAAATATTTTTTTCTTTAACTCCTGATTATTTTTATTTTCTGGTTTCAATGGTTTCACGGATGTGTGTATTGTTCATAGTACTGTGTATAAGTGGAGTCTCTATGGGTTGCATTTGGGGTGTATGTAGGGTATTTGTGCGTTGTGTGTGAGGGTGAGGGTGAGGTTGTATGCGTGCCACATTAACGCGTAACATGCTTTAACAGTATTAAGCAATAATTCTCAAGTCTACTATTCTGTATATGTATGTATGTATGTATGCATGTATTGTACTATTAAGAAGCCCTCAGATCGTTTAATCTTCTAGACCTTTACCATTTAGTTACTCACCGAACACCATCAGCAACTATTAACGCCATCATATGATTTTGTTGTTTTTAAGCTTATACGTATACCAAGGAGTATAATACCTACATATGAGCAAGAATCCTGTAATCGCTTGCTACCATCATCATTAGAATCATGTGTGTGTGTGTATGTGTATTTACTAGGAAGTTATCATCTGCCCAGTCCAAACCACTTTGCAATTTTTTTTTCTTTTGCTACGTTCGTATTCTCTTTACACCATTAGGCATAAAATCCATTTTTACTTAGGTGTGTACGAGAGTGAATATAATCAACCACTCATCGGTATTTTTCACACTAGTGTGAACAGGCCTCATCACTTTGATTTTATGTTTGTAACGCACAGAACGTGTTCAAACATGTATGGAACAAAATCAGCTTAACAAGAAGAATCTTCCTTGTGTATGCAAATCTCTCAATTATCGGATCTACACTTCAGTTGGTTTTATTTTTTTTTTTTTTTTGCTTTTGTCTTTTACAGCTTAGTAGAAAAGCTCTTCAATTACTGGAAGATGTAGTTCCCATAAAAACATTTCATATGAAAATCATGATTGTTATTGGTTTATTTCTTCCATTGTAAAAATACTATTTTTTCAATTATTTTTTGCCACATAAAAAAATGGTTTTCAAACGGAGTTTGGAGGCAAAGTGGGGCTTCGGTAAACCAAAGTGAATGTTCTGTCTTGTTTTTTGCTTTTAACTTGCACCTGCTGCAAAATACTTTCTGGCCAGACACGTTTCACATTCTTATTGGTTTTAGGTTTGAATTTCATTCGCGCCACTTGCTTTCATGCTTTCATGCTTCATTCATTCATTCATGTTTGATACCAAAATTTGCTACATTAGTATGAAGCATGTCCTGCCATGTTATGCCAAGTTTGTACTGCATAAGGTTGTATGTTTCCATATACATATTATGCTCACATCCAGTGTGTGTGTGTACTCTGCTAATGGTTATTTGATAATCTACCTGTTATTGACCTCGTTTTTCTATTTGCCACCTACGCCACGTGTACATTCTGTGCATGTGTGTAGATAAAAGGTTCTTGAGTCATTCTTTTTACACTATAGCATAGTAGTATACACAATAATGCATATACATATGCATATATGTATGTATTGTATGTATCTAGATACATATGCAGTTGCTACATGAGATATTGGTATGTAAATTATGTTTGCTTGTTTCAATTGCTCTTCAGTTCAGTTCAGTTTTGTTCAATGTAGTTTAAGTCTTGACTTTCTTTACTTCACTTTACTGTACTTTATTCCCTTATTCCCTTATTCACTACTCTTGCACACTTTACACATTTCTTCATGCTTGACTCCATTTGCTTTTAGTTGGTGATTATAGGAAAAACATAAAATTCACCCATCTATTTCAGTGATATATGTATGTTTCTCCAATTGTTCTGTTTTACATATTTCATAAGAAGTAGTTCTCAGGTAACCCAAGCAATTCATCAAAGAAATTGTCATATTTAGAGCAAAGCCTTTTTCAAAAAACTTTAACATCTGAATTAAAGATATCATTGAATCACCATGATTGGTCTATGTGGAGCGAAATACTTCTGCCTAAGTTCTCGCAAGAAAAGAGGAAATTATTTCCGAAAATTATGATGTCAACTGAAGTCCTCTAGACTGTTAACACTGAGTGAGATTATCAATCAATCAAAAGTGTGCACGAATAATGGAAACAAATTATATAAATCTATTATATTATTTATGGAAAAACAGGGTATTTGTGCGAGAAAATCTGTGAGATTTATTATAGTATGTATCGCCCTCCTGAAATTCCTCTCTATTATCTATAATCCTAATCTGAAGGAATGGTTTTCATGTCGATATTATATATAACTTTCCAGTTGATTAGCTGACTTAAATTCCAATTTAAATTTTACATGGATGCATTAATTAAGGAAAAATATATTATACAGTGCAGTTGAATAAAAAACCAATAGGTAGAATGGAAATAGAATTTATTCAAAAAAAAAAAAAAAAAACAGATGTTGCGAAGCATTTTGTTGAAAATATGCAGTTTATGACAATGCATAATCAAATTGCTTCGCAACTGAAATCATAATGGGTTGTAATCCTTTCAAAATACCCTTTCACTCAGTTGAGCAAATATACATAGAACCCAACAAACACTCAACGATTGCGGACATGGCGATATATATTTAATAATGTATATTGTAGTACGTTCTGGGCTGTTGAGTAAGACTGGAAAAAAATCTATAATTTTGTTGTTGGTTTTCTTTTTTTTTTTTTGGCAAAATACTTAGAATAAATAATCCTTCATTTCTCGTTTCTCTCTTTCTTTTAATCTGTTTTTTTTTTTTTCCATTCGGTTTATCATTGTCCTTCCTTTAGCTTACAATAAAGTTTTTCTAAGTTTTTTTGATCCATCATCAGACTCGATAAAACATAAATGAAGAAAACTTATGCTACTCAAATTCACAGGTACTCAAACTCCCTCTCAGACGTCCCTATAACATGCGTACATGTATATTCTTTTTAACGTGAAAACGTTTTTTGCCTTTGAAGTTGTTCTGCTTTTTTTTCGTTTCCTTGTTATATATATTTTTTTTTTTGGTTGACGGTAATGCAACAAAAATGAAAATAAAAACAGAAAAAGAAACCTTTCAAAATATGAAAATTTGCAAAAAACTTCCAGTCTTTTCTTTTCTTTTATTTTCTTTTTCATTTTTTAAAATATTTTTAGTTGTTTTTATTTTATTTTATTTTATTTTATTTTTCTTTCAATTTCATTGATGTTCACTTTCTAGTTTAGTATACATGGCAGCCCCATTGAACAAAAAGGACTGACTGAACTAAAATTGTGGATTTTACCTCCTCCGCCTTAAGCGTGTTTTGTATTGTAGGGCAACATATAATTTCAATGACTTCGTTGGCGTTCTAACACTTTTACTACTTTGCAAATGTTTCCCTTCTCCACTTACATACTTTCTTTGCTCTTTCCTTTGTTTATGGTAGTTTGAGTTCAACATAAATGTTAATCCACATGTACGAGAGAGTGAATGTGAGTGTGTCTTTGAGTGTGACTTATTCCATTTTTCTTGTTTCTTTTGATATTACATTTTATTACATCTTTCATGTCCTTCTCTCCTGCTTCCTTTGCTTACTACTTTCCTTCAACACATTTACCTTTAGTTTAATGGCGAAAATTTTTTCGAAGTTTTTTGTAGGTAAAACATAATTCAATGAATGCTATTGCTCACTGAAACTATTGTACACTATCATCACAAAATTACTTTTATTTTTTCATGCTGTTTTCTTCTTTTCTGTTTATCTTTGTGGTTCATTTTTCTTAACCAAATCATGCTTTTGCTCTGTACTAATTAAAAAATCATTATCCACCCACTAATTCCAATGATACAGAGAATATTTCTGTCTATCTTTTGCTTATATTTAACATGTATGTATGTACATACAAATATGTAATCTACTAGCTAAAGCCAGCTATCATGTTCAAGTTGATGGTTTCGGTGATGAATAGAAACCTCAAAATTTCAAAATTTTCTATAAGCTCAGCACATTTGTGGTGTGACTTTTTAAAATTTTATGGTATATTCAGGCATAATTTATACATTTTTAGGGCTCCGTATACAAAGGGTGCCAATGGAACTCTATTACTAAGCATCCTCTGTCTGTCCGTCCTACCGTCTGTCTGTAATAGGGCTGTATCTCATGAACCTTAATAGGAGAACAGTTAAAATTTTAGCAGAGTGTGTATTTCTTTTGCCGCTATAAAAATAAATAATAAAAATAAAATAAAGTTAACAATTAAACGGGGTCTCTGTACAAGAAATGTGTTCTTTGTGGTACCCTAAAATATATGCAATAGTTTATTATTTTGCAATCACACAAATGTCATCACTGTCAGTGACTTCATCATTTACACCATTGAAACAGAGGTGCACTGAGTTGCATTCTCTAATGGTCATCTCTTTCATATTCAAATGGGGACGGAGAGCATTCCGAACCCCCAAGCACATCAACAAGTAAAGAAAATAGAGTTGGCCAATTGTTGAATAATCGTTAGAGAAGTTGCTCAGGATTTAAACATATCGACTGGCTAGTGAAGCATGGAAGGTCTCTGTCCAGCACCGAGTTTTATACAGAGAACGGAGCTCCCACTTCTCTTCTCAGAAACTTCGTTTGAAAACGTTGAAGAATTTTTATGTTTCAATTAGATGTGATACCCCACAATTGAATGCCATATATCCATATTGGTTTAATCAATGTCTTGTACAATAAGATTTTATTACGCAAACTGAGCTGTGACCAGTAACTTAACAGCCAGCTCATTTTTTTGTTTTTCAAGATGAGCTGCTTCTTCTTCCGCTTAATATGGAGATCCACTGCAACTGCTAGAAACTCTGTATCGTATGCGTAGGTTACAATAAGCAAGTACTTTTCGTCATGAATCGGAAGATCTGCCGTATAGAGAGTATTCAGGATAAGACCCAGTACACTACCCGATTAATACGCATTATGACAGAACTAGCATTACTCTGTCCTACATAGAAGGTCCTATTTTCTATGTAAGACTTCAGGAAGACGTAGTATGGTGTGGGCAAATTCTGTTTTAACTTGAAAAAGAGCGCAGGGTGCCAGACTTTGTCGAATTCCTGCATTTGCATTCTTCGTATCGAAGATGCCGATAATATGATATACTTCTCGGTGGCACTATTTTGGAGTCCCATGTCTGGATCTGAAGCCAAACTACTGCTCTGGAGCCAGGCAGTAAAATCAATCAATCATAAATCCCAAAATGCATATACTAATCTAATACATTTCCTTAGAAAAAATGGTATTAGAATCTTATATACTATATAGATCTTCCTTTTAAAATCATTTCTGTTTTAATAAGTATTTTGTATTGCCTACATTACTTAGGCCCATCCAACTATAACTCCCTAATTTTCTCTCTTTTTATTTATTTATATAAATTGTTACCCTCTTTGTTTGCTTGTTTGTTTGTTTCTTTGCTTATGCTCCACTTGCATACATTTGAAGAAGTTTTTTGTTAGTATGTACTCAGTACCATAAAAACGAACCCGCTAAAGTGGAGGACAACATAAACAATCCCGACACCGGAAGCAATCGAACTTTTTACTATTCTCAATATTATTGTATTGTAGGATGATGCAGATGTGCACAAATGTATGTCTGTATATAGTGCATATGTATGCATATGAGAAAGCAAAATCAATTTTATAGTACAATATACAAGTATGTACGAGTATATTTTTATTTTTTTTTTTTTTTTTTTTTTTGTTATTGCAGACACAAAAGAACTCAGCAGCCCAAAACTATGCAATGTGAATTATCATGATTTGTATGAAAAAAAAAAAAAACATAAGACAAACACAAAAGATGAAAGATGATTGAAAGGTGGAAAGAAGTGAAGATGGAAAAATAGTGTAGTGAACGAACGATCGATTGTAAAATATTTTTCGTTTGTCAATTTGTATGCAGTAGACCCATTTTCTTCAAATTTTTACCATGTCCTCCCGCCATTCTCCCCTCCGCATTGTTTCTTCCTTCTCTTATTTAGATTTCAATAGGCCATCAAAGGAGCTGTAGCAGTAGTTGTTGTAGCAGCTGTAATAGCTTGTTGACTTTTTTATTTATTTCAGTTCCATAGTACTCCTTCTTCTCTATGGTACATATTTCCCTACCATATTGAAACTTTTTCCCATCAACAAAAACATTATTATCATCATCATCATCATCATCAACATCATCATAATCATAGTCATCACCATCATCATTGTGGGAGCCATCATTATCATCTACTATAGTCATCATAAAAGTCATCAACATTGTTGTTGTCGTTCTTATTCGATGAGAAGAAATTTTTGTTTGTTAGTTTTACGCTTTCATCTGTTTGTACTCCTTGTGGGCACCATCTCTCTTCTCTTTATACATGGGTGTATAGAGGGTATTTGAAGCAACACTGCATCCATACACTCGAGCCGACGAACTGAATTCTTAATTTTAAGTATCAACAATAAGCAAAATAAAATTCCTGATTTTGGGCATCCCCCACTAAAATGGAAAGCTGGAGACGCCCCTGTCTTTATCAATACAATATTTTAAAGTTTCAATAGCCTTGTAGAGCAAAACCAGTAGAAAAAACCACAACAACAACAGCAATAATGAAAATTTCCCAATGTTTGCATTTGCTTGTGTGCGCGCTTTTGCATGTCAACTTTTTGGGGGCAATTGCTATGCTGCGTTGCTCCTGCTAACGTCAAGTTGAGGACTCACAGATATACATAAAAAAAGGAACAACAAAAAGCAAACAAAAAACAAAAAAAAAAAAAAAAAAACGAAACAAAAAAACAGAGGAGAAATGCGAAAATAGAAAAAAAGGAAAAAGGATTCTGTTCGAATTTGCTTGTTCTCGGTTTTGGATTTTAGTACTTTTTGGGGCGTCATTGGTAGCTAGAGCAACTTGTCGAGCATAGCCTAGCGTACTTGAAAGTTATTGGGCCGTTTGCCAGTTATGTCATAATAAAGCCGTAAAGGCTGCCATGATGCTAAGCTGCTGGCAGACAAGCATATAGATGGAATTGGAGGCATGTTGTTAGGTTGGACAATTCTGCATACAAACAACAAGCAAGAGGAAGCACTCGGTTGGTTGGTTGGTCGGTTGGATGGCCTTTCGATTAGTCATTCGCTCCGCCGGACGGGAGACTGTAAAATCAAACAATCTTTTAAACGAATTTATTATTTAAAGTATCATATCTTCCTATATATCTCTCTCCCTTTGTGTTTGTGAGTGTACCTTTTTATTGTCCTTATAAAACGAGCAACGAACTACAGCAAACAATAAAAAACGAGAGAAGAAATCTCCCCAGTACACACACACAGACTCACTTACATATAGACACAGATATTTTGGCAACAACGAAGAAACTTTGTTGCGTGCTTGAGCCGAATTAAGATATAAAAAAATAAAATCAAAAAGAAAGAAAATGGAAAATGGAAAAACAAACAACATAAAGGTAGAGGCAAAAAAGCAACAATTTTAAATAGGCTCTAGAGATCTTCTAATGACTTACGATGACGACGTTGACGACGCCGTTGACTATGACAACAACAACAACAACAGTAACAAGAAGAAATAAGTATTTTTTCTATATAAATTGAATATCTAGGAAAAAGTAGAAAGTAATAGAAGCGTCTATATTTGTCCTTTCCTTACTACAAAACTCTCTCCTCTCCATAATGACGATGACGATGATGATGATGATATTACGCAGTCGGCCTATAAAAAGGTTTGGATTTGACAGCGTTTGATGTATTTAAGAGAGACTTCAAAGTAAAATAATCAAGTTACCACCGACAACATGAGGTGAAAAATTCATATGGTTTTTTCTGCTTTTTTTTTTTTTTTGATGAAACTGAAAACATATGTTGAATTTATTATAGCACAGAAAGTATTCAGCACTTATTTTTATTAAAAAATAAAAGATAAAATAGCAAAACAATAATAAAAAGAAAAATACTCTTAGATGAAAAAAAAAAAAAATTCTTTGAACTCAAATATGATGATAAGTAGTAAATAAAGTTCATTCTTTATGCGAGCGTAAAAAGGCGGATTAATAAGTTTTTCAACTTTTATCTAGATAAAAATAAAAAAAAAGCAACGGCAAAGAATACAGAAACTCAACTTCGCTACCACCGAAGCTTATAAACCTCAACAAATCACAATCCACCCAACTGATGATAAACTTATTGAATTATAAAAAATATTTTGTGGACTAATTTATATGTTAGCGCTTCAGCTTGAATTTATGCTAAATGAATCCAATCCAGTTTGTGGATATCATAATAAGGAAATTAAAAATCTGTTGTATCAGTTTTAAATATTGTAACTTTATATAATTGTTAGTTCTAAGTGTTATCAGTTATTAATAAATTTTTGTATCACCGCTCGCTTCCTCTATGCCAAGCCAGAGAATATTGAATATGAGAATATTGTGTTCAATAGTCTTTGGTTTATTTAACACTTAATATCACTTCAGTCTGTAGGTCGATTTTAATGAAATAAATGCTAAATGTTACTCACAATAAAGCTTCTTGTCTTTCAACAATTCAAATTTGAATTCAATGAGTGGCTTTTAAGTGATGCGAGGACAAACGAACAAACAAACAGACAAAAATTTCAAATTCTACGATTTTATTATATGTGAGAATGGAGAGCTCTGATTTTGATGTATTTATTTACTACTTAAAAATATATTAGTTATTTAATAATTCAAGTTCAAATGCAATGTGTTACTTCCTTCAGTAATCGAAACAGTTGACATATGGTCTGATGGTCATAAGTGTTTATATCAAATTTCGTGTCGATAGTTCAAAAACTGAAAGATATGTTTATATTGAAACAAATAGTCAAACAGACTAAACTCAATCAAAAGACTTAACGTAACTACTTACCACCACTAAAAATAAAATGATCAGTATAAACATTTAAACTTGTCTATTGAAAAGCAAAAAGGAAATTTATATTAAGAGAAATAATTTTACTTGTTAATGTAAATTTTTTCAAATAACTTTTCAAATTTCCTAAAAATGATTTTAGATAATTTCCACATTCCAAAAGTTAAGAATTTGTCTCGTAGCATCATCAGCAATCGTTTTCATCATCTTTGTACTTAATTTATTTGACTTAGTATTTCTGTGAAAATCAAGGATTCTCTGCTGCATACAACGCATGAAAGTATGTAAAACTTAATTTCATTTAGATAATAAACATAAAAATATATGTGCTGCATACTTTGCAGCGAAATAAAATATTGTAGTATTATGAAACCAAAGTGTTGTTAACTGAGCAGTTTAAAATTGTTTAACCAGAAATGTTGAAGCACATTCCCAAGAAATTGTTGTAGTTAATGCAAACATGCTAAATGCAACAGATTAAATTATATTGGAATGCCAGAAATTGTTACAGAATGAAATATCATTTGTGGAAGGAGGAGAATTTTAACAGATTTATTTAGTTAATGTCCTTAAATCCAATCTGTCGTTGCCTCATTGAAATGTGCGTGTCCAATGATATTCAACTACTGTCTGACTACTTACGCATGCATGGGTCCATGGATAATTTACATATGTACAAATAAATGAAAATATTATGGAATCAAAGGGCACATGACGATGGAACATGCACAACCATCTGACAAGGGGCAAGGAGCAATGGACGAACATAAATACATTTCCTGTCTGCAGTTAACTTTCAATAAATGAAATGAATAGCTTTTTTTATGATTGTGTGCGTGTATGTCTTATCCTTCCTTATCCTGATTTCATTTTTCCTCAATTTTCTGTTCCCTTTTTTGACCAACGAAAGAAAGCAAAAGCAAAGCAACCTCAACAAACATAAAGAAAAGTATGAATGAAAATATATAAAAAAAAAAAGACATGTGAAGAAAGGATAGTAAAGAAAAGGTAAGGAGTGGAGTGGAGAAGAGTTCCTTCAGCCTTCAGCAGCCTTTAGCCTTTTATAGCCTTTAGTCATTCAATCTTTAATAATTTATAAGCGCGTAAGGACCTTAAGAAGCACGAATAGCATGAAAGCCCAACCAAACCAAACCAAACCAAAGCGAAGCAAAGCAAGGCAAAGAATGTGTAAGGATAACACATAAAAGACGAAGGATACTTTCGATGGATGAAGAGCAGGACAGAAGTTGAAATGTTTCCTTTTACATAACTTCAATGTAAGGCAGATGCTTGGGATGCTAGGAAGTTCTTACCAACCTACCAAAGGTTGAGGATTCGACAACGCTTATCTCACTATAAAAAATGCTTATATAAGATTTCAAAGCGAATCGAGTTGAACGGAATACGAAACGAAACAAAATGGAAAATGGCATTTCTTTTAGTACTCTCTCTCTCCCTTTCTCCCGATATCCTTCTCTACCTGGGACCCACCATAGTTGGGCCGCTTGGCATATGCAATTTATTGGACTAAAGTGTTACAATTTCTGTATGTGTATGCTTCAATACTTTTAGTATCTTCGTTCGTTTGTTCGTTCGTTCCTTCGTTTTTATATTATTTTCCTTTCCCATATCCATTTTCTTGGCATTTTCTTTATGCATCCAAAGAAGCAACAGCTTCTGTATGGTATCGTTGTCGTCCAAGTCCAATAACAAAAGTTTAATGCCTCATTTAGAATTCATGTAAAGCAAAAGTCGTAACTAACTTTGGTTGGTACATAGAACCACAATTCACCCACACACATCCTTTCCATTTCCATACTCTCTCTCCACACAAAGCGCTGGAGACTAAGACAAAAACCATATAAAAAAAATATAATAAAAAATTAAATAAAGAAAATAATTCAGGCAGCCAAATGAATATACATGGAACTCGGATGGTAAGGAGGTACTCACTAGCGCAGCAAGTGAATGAACAAAAATATGCTCTATAGAGTCATTTCATATATCTCTTCCATCACTTCCCATCTGTTGTTTTATCATTCTCCCTTTCTCTGTGTAACTGAAGGAAAATGAGTAAAGTTTTCAAGTTGTGTTTTCTTTTTTGTATTTTCTCCCTACTTTTTATGCTTTTGATTGGTTTTTTTCTATTTTGTCGTGGTGAGCGACGTCAGTTTGTCTCAACTTAATTCAGCTCAGTTCATACCAGAGATCGGGGGCCTAAAAACTAAGTCAAGTTAAGCCAGACCAGAATGTGATTCAGCTCAACTTGTTTTTTGAGTCGAGTCGCCCAAAATGAAAGGCACTCGACGACGACGACAAACTTTCAGTGAACTTTTACTTCCTTCATTCATTCATCTATTTGCTCGTTAGTTAGTTGCTTGGTTCATTCATTCATTCACCCATTCCTTCAATGAAAAACGCCCAAAGGCCAATTTCTATTCATGTCGTGGTTCCTACCAGGATATGCAGCTTCTACTTCTACTATTACACCTTAAAGAACGTTTATTGAATCGCCAGTCTCACTACCAACACTACTAGATCTCAGTCGCAACTTTTTTGTCTTGACTTCACTTGGCTTGGCTTGAGTCTGTTTGCCTATACATATTATATTTGGTTAATCTGAGCTGCTGTTGCTACTTCCACTATTCCTATTTCTACTGTTCTTCCTACTCCTATTGAAACCCTTTGTTTTTTTATTATTGCAAGGGTTGGAAGAAGAAATCCTTTAAAAATATAAAACACTGCAAGTTGGCAATTAAAAGTTGGCCGTAGCCACCCACCACCACTACCATCATCATCCTTATCGCCACCACTTTCTTCTTGGTCACTAACAAAAGCAATTTTCCCGCACTGCATGAATAAATGACAGACTGACTGAATGAATGATGAGAGTTCGTTCATTTTGACTTGATGCCTGCTCAACTCCATCGGTCTCCACAAACTTTCTTGGCTTTTCTTTTATTTGTTTGCTTTTTTACCTTATTCTTCGTTTCAATCATTCCGAAACGAGTTGAGTTGAGTTGAGTTGAGTTGAGCAAAAACATTGGGTCACTTATTTTAGGGGCATCTAAAAACTCTAAACCATCCATGGCAACGTATTCAGTGAAATCTCTGCTGGCTTCCATCCTTCCTTCATTATGTTTACCATATATTAATGTACGTTTTTTATTTATTTTTGGTTTTTAATTTTGTTTTTACCAAAAGCAAAAGTTACACTTTAAAAATTAATTGATGTCATTCAATTTACCTTAAAACTTTTTGCAACAAAATAAAAGTTTTGCCGGATTTTATTTGGATTTTGTTGTTTTTTAATTTTCAGGTTTTTTGACTTCAAGTAAAAGAATTCACATTATAAACTTCTATAAAATAGAAATAACAATAAAATAAAATTCATTTAATTTTCTCAACTATTTTCAATTTTTTTCCTTTTTTTTTTTCATCAATTTTAATTAAGTTCTAACTATTCAAGCTTTTAGCTAAGTAATCAACTCATAGCGGCAGGATGATAATAGTTACTTTGTTGAAACTATATATCATACTCATGAACTTCGAACTTCGATCATCATTCAAGCAAAAGAAAGATTCCTTGGATTCTCTCTCTGGAAACAAACCACATCAGACATTCATAAAACACAACTGTCAATTGCTGTTCAGAGTGATCCATTGGAGAAACAAATGATAATAAAAAATCGCATAGAGTATCACATCTTTGTGAAGCACTTCAAGAATTTTTCTGATAGCTTTTGCCAAGTAATCTAAAAAAAAAAATCCCCCAGAAAACTTTTTTTGTATGGGAGCTTTGCAATACAGTAATCCTGGGATCTGGAAATTTACATGATTGATGAATATGAATAAGAAACCTAATCTTTCTAAATTTCGGGATGATAGGATAAAAAACAACAAAAGGTTTTCTATTAAGAACATGAATTTAATGAGTGGGGGGTTTATATGGGAGGTACCCCTCCTAGTGGTCCGACTCAGCTCATTTAGACAAATGCGCTGCGTATGGTAAAAAGAAATCTTTGTGGAAAACTCTGTAGCTCTCTAGCTCAAAAACTGAGGGACTAATTTGCATACATATAGACAGACAGATAGACGGACATGGATAGATCAACTCATCTCGTCGCACTAATCAAGAATATGTATACTTTAGGGTCTAAAATGTATTCTTCTTTGCATTACAAACTTCATGAAAAACTTATAATAATATTCACAATGTGAAGAGTATAAAAATTGCTACTATTGATGTGGCAGATTTCGAAGCTAATGATACCAATTTGCTTAACATTTGGTATTTTATCAATGAAAACACAAAAAGAGAAATAAAGCAATTTCAATCGAAAAATTCACATCCTCATTCATTCAATCAATTTTAACCATGTCAGCCTCAACATCCTCACTTAAATTTTCAATCATCGTCATGGCGATTGCCTTAACTATTGTCAATCCTATAGTCATTTCTCATTTTATTTGCTTAATTTTCTTGTCTTTCCTTTCCTTTCCTTATTTCATGCAACGTCCCTTTGTTCCAATTGGGATTTCCTTGCTTTGATCGTTCACAAGTTTACTATATTATACGTGCAATATATGTACATACTCGTATGTTAACTTCAGTGAAGCAAGGATTCATTCATTCATCCATTCATCTCATTCATCATTCGCATATCATTCATCAATGTCATTTATTGCGTGTACCTTTTGTGTGTTCATTTGTTGGTTCATTTTTCTTTTTCATTTTCCATTCTTTTTTTTTTTTTTTATTTAATTTCATTTCATTTGAATTGTTTTTTGTTCTTTTGCTGTTTCTATTCAATACTATCACACTCAACATCAATCGATTTACTTTATGTCCACCATCAACCATAATCTAATCAGTAAATATTGAACAATTGGGATAGGAATAATATATACTTTGTTATTACTATAATATTTCCTTTTAATATCGATTTTATTCGTTGACAAATGTGAGCATCAGAGAATCTGAAAAGTATTCAATAACAAGACCAGCTTTACTAGCATTGGCTTCTTTATTAGATTCTATGATTTTTACTACGTAAACTCTGTTTGGGAAATATATATACCAAGTATATATTTTTATTTTAAAAAGTCATGTCATGCATGAACATAAGTAAAGTATCATTAAAGAGTGTTCAACTTTTGAATAATGGCCATTGAATGATTAACCATTGACAGCGAAAAACTTGGCTGCTATGAAAATCATGTTCTAAGAAAATATGTATATCCTTAAATGTATATGATTTACATGTGCATTCAGTCATTGATGGTCATTGGCATTGACTGCAATATTCTAACTAATCCTACCTTAATAATCACCTCACATATTTATTAAAAAAGTTTTGAATTTATTGGATCCCTCACTGCCATGATATATATAAATAATATTTCAAAATTGTAACAAGTGCCGAAATCCATATGGTTTACAAATATTGATTGGAAAGTTGACCAGAAAGAAATTCACATGGTTAATGAATATGAATCAGAAACTTATTGTGTCCAAATTTGAACGTGAAAGCATAAAAAACAAAAACAGTTTTCTAATAAGAACATGAATTTGATTAGGGGGCTTGTAAGGGAGGTCCCACTCCTGATAGTCCCAGGGTCTTGAATTTTTCATGGTTAGTGCATATGCACCAGAAACTTATAATGTCCAAATTTCAGTTCAATCGAACTATAAGTAAAACAGTTTTCCTAATAAGAACATTAATTTGACATTGGTGTTGGTATGGGTGGTACCCCTCCCAGTGGTTTGATTCGACTCGTTCTGACAAACGATTTGTCCGAGGTAAAAAAAAACCTATGTACAAAATTTGAGCTCTCTAGCTCAAAAACTGAGGGACTAGTTCACGTACAGACGGACAGAAGGACAGGCGGACATTGCTAAATTAACTCGTCTCATCGAGCTACTCACAAATATGTATACTTTATGTGGTCTGCGATGTCTCCTTCTATGTGTTACAATCTTCATGACAAACTTATAGCACTATTCACTCTCGTGCAGAGTATAAAATACTCCATAGTTTGTGTAGTTTTGCATATGGCTTAGTGACTAGTTTTTTTTTTTTTTTTTTGTCTTAAAAACATAAAACAGAAGTTTTGTATTAAAAAAGTGCATCTAAACAATAACAAATATTGCATTCCTTTGTATTAAGATATTATCACAGTTCAACACAAAGTCAAGCAAAAGAGAAAACATAAATTTATTTCTTAAATTCAAAATTAACGAAAAATTCAATTTTTAAAAAGTAACATTCTGTGAAACATTGAAAATGCAACCACTATTATTTTCATTGAATGACCAACACTGTTTTTGACATGCATCATTTTAATATGTATAATATACATATATACTTATTATAGTACTGTAAAATATCATGACGCTTTCAATTTTATGTATGTGGTCCATTTATTTTTGCAGTATTTATTTTTACATAAAATTTTTTTGCTTTTCCTATTAAAATTAATCTTTTACATATCTAAATAATATGAATTGTAGTTAATTAATCGAAATATATTGCAAATTAATTAAAATTAATAGCATTTCAGTGGGCAAAAAGAAAAAAGTTTCAAAGTTAAAAATTTATGTATGAATTCGTTCAATCTGGCAACTCCAGCCAAAGAAAATGTGAGTGAGCATCTGAACGGCAATAGAATAAATAAATTGTTACTATTTTATTAATTTTCCATTATTTTCAGCGCAATGTCTTTGGAAACAATTGCACGTTTAAAAGAAGAACTCAATGATTGGAAAAGAAACCCCCTGCGTGGTTTTAAGGCTCGTTTAATAACAAATTTCAATGATGGAAGGGGTTTACCGATGTGCTATTTCGTTATACCCGGAAAGAGGGAAACTATTTCGATGCGTAGACAATTCAAGGTACTAATGCAGTTCAAGGATAACTTTCCTATTTCACCTCCCAAAATCGTTTTTGTGCCACCAATCTTTCATCCAAATTGTGAACGGCGTACGGGCATAGTATTTTCGTCAAGACTTACTGAAGGATTGGGATGGCAGCCAGAGATGCGCGTCAAAAATATCCTACTGTTTCTAAGAGAATTACTCCATAAACCAGATTTGAACGACGTGAAGAATTTTAGAGCAGCATGGTTATACTTGCATAATCGCCGTTTATATGAGAGAAAAATTGTAATCCATAAACACAATCTTTTGAGGGGCACACGCAATAGAAACTCTGAACTTATTTTTATTACGAATATGCTAAGAACACTTGAAATTTAAGCCTACGAAATATAACAGCAAAGTTATCATATTTTCTCAGCAATTACTTTCATGTCTTAAAATATTTGCCTTTGCTTAAACATATTAATGAGATTTACAAAAAGAGAAATAAATACATAAATGAATAAAAAAAAAAAAAAAAAAAATATGGAATTTATGCGAAAAGAAAAGAAAAAAAAAGGAAAAAGGAGAGTATATATAAAGTATGTATTTGTATATATGCGTATTTTTGGCATACTTATCATACATAACATACATATATACATAACATACATATATATATAACATAGTTATATACATAACATACATATGTACACATTTAATACATTGCTTATTTTTTTTTTGTTGTTGTCATATGACTTCCTTTTGAAATTCCTGTATCATTTATATGCAAATCGAGTGAGACTAAAGTAAGAGCAATAAAGACGATGACAATGCCAATGACTAAGATGACGACACAATACAGATACATACACACATATATGAGAATATATCATAGCTCACAAACACTCACACACAGACAACACATATTTTTGATTTGCTTCTGTACTGGGTCTTTGGTTTCCAGTTGAGCAAAGAGAATGTCGGTCTGACAAAGGACCACTTTGGCGAGCTCTCAAAAATAAGTGTTTCTGATAGACCAGAGCTAAATCTGGTTGGTCTTTCAGTGTTGTTGTTGTTGTTGTAACGTGTGTTGAGAGAGCTGTTTTTGTTATTGTTAATTATTACACACAATTTGTTTTTGGATAATAACAGAATACACAAGAAAGAGTGAGAATGAAGGAGATATGGTGCAAAAGAACATAGCTCTGCATGTACTTACAAAGAAATATCTCTTCTTCATTTCATAAAAAATGCACACAATTTATTGTTGGATAATATTAGAATATACAACAATGACAGAGTGTGAGAGGGAAGTGTACACACAGACGTGTGGTTTTTTTGTGCGTAAACTAGAAATTACATCTCATTAATGCTATACTACTAATAACACAATATTAATTAATTAATGACATAACCTAATCTCAAACGAATATATTCGGTCTACTTCAGTTATTATTATAAACTAAGGTATGAGATGGACGTATTTTACAAACAGTTATTTAGTGTTACAATATTCTTGTTTTTAAATGCTTGGGGTGAGTACGTTTTATTCGTCTCCTTCTTATGCCAGATAACAGTTTTCTGCCCAAATAAATAGTTCCGATGAGCCGATAAGCGTATGCTGTATGCTTTGGATTGCGCCTATCTTCTGGATGCCCCGATCTCTTTCTATGAATCACTGGTGCTCCTTGGTATATGCAAGCCAATGATTCTTCGAAGTGTTTTAGCCTGAAAAACTCTGATCCTATTTAAATTCGTCTTAGCCGCAATGCCATAAAACTGGATTCCATATCAACAACTGGGAGCAAGAATACATTTATATATGAACACCTTTTTCCGAAGGGACAGTTTATTATTAGGATGCAGTAAGCAACTCATCTTTGCCACCTTATCCCTTACCTGAAAGGGTTGACTGTTATTTGCGAGCTCTGGAATATATACATACATATGTATACAAACTGAAACAAATCGTGCCCCCTTTGTTTCACTTAATTCATGATTGGTAAACTTGGGGTGTAAAATTTTAACGCATTTGATGAATTGGCATTTTCAAATAAACGACAAGTAAGAGGCAAAACAATGAAGCTTTCGAAGGAGAATATGCTCTCGAAGAACGTAAAGCTTTTTCGCTCTTAGCAATGTCCGGTAAAAGCAAACTCCATGAGAACACTGTCATAATTTTAACGATCTGACATTTCTTTGATTTATTTTTTAGCATATACGTAGTCAGAAAGTTCCAAAAATATCAACCAAAAATTGCTGTTACACCCGAAACCATCGATGATGTGTGTTAACTTACAATGGAAGATCGGTGATATATGGTGAGATTGAGACAACTGTGGGCATTTATTTCAACGTAATAGATACAATATTGTATGAACACTTACCTGTGAGAAAGCTAGTTTCACGTTTGATCCCGCATAATTTGACAGTCGCTCAAAAAGAGGCTCACGTCGATTGCAGCAAAGAAATGCTTAAAAATATGATCGTGGTGCTTCAAAAGACGTGTTATATATCTATGTTTATAAGCCGGAAATTATCAGCAATTGACTGTATGGGTGTTCCAAGAGGATGACAATCCAATGAAAGTTGTATGAATCACTTTGAAGCACATAATGAACTGTTTCTTTGGAATCCTTGGACATATCGCAACCGTACCACTAGTAGAGTGTAAAACGGTCTGAGTGGTACACGACCATCTGCTTGTCAGAAGTTTTTGGTGAAATGAGAAAAACTTTCGACGTCGGATCATCGGATTTATAATGGCAATGCGAGTTGACACACTTCGGCTCAAACAACCGAGTATTGGAAGGCACAAAACGTTGAGTTGACGGCTCATCCGACGTTCAACCCTGATTTCATTTTGCTCCCAACTGTGAAGAACAAATTACGTGGTCAATTATTTTTGACTCCCGAGGAAGCGGATGATGCATTCAAATAGCATGTTACCTCAATCGGACTAGAAAAAGTGCTTCGAAAATTGGTTTAAGCGTATGCAAAAGTGTATTTATCTTCGTTAAGAATACTTTGATTCCAAACAATGCGTATTGACTTCCCATTGCAACCATATACTACAGAAGTATTTTAAAGACAATTTTGTGTTTTTTTTTTTTTTTTTTTGTGGAGATTCTAAAGTATCACTCCGAAATATGTACAAATATCAGTAGAATAAAATAAGTGATCTAATTGATTATACAAGGTGTGTGTTAAAAGTTTCCGAACTTTTCTGGCAGGGCATTTTCTGGTGCCGCCATCTTTGTGTGAG